>CABFOV010001419.1:76069-100629 GCA_902141375.1 Timema poppense
GCCGAAATAGGCATTATCTCTACCAAGAGCTGGAGGCCGTTCGTTCGCTATGGCTCGATTGAGGACTGATATAATGGAATTTTATCTTATAATTTTTGAAAATAATTTCATTTTATTTTAAAATTAATATATTTAAAAACAACTTTATTTTATGTGTACGGTATTTTCAATTTAAAAAGGGAAAATAAATTAACTAAAGCTTGTTTAATCCCACCATGTTGAGGCCAAAAGAAAATAATGTAGATCTATATGATATTAGTTTATATGTATGAAAAAAAATTAAATAACTTGTAGGCCCATAGTATGGCTGCCAAATCTTTTTATGTACAAAAGCTTTAATCTAGTTTTTTTTAATAGCCTACTAAAATAAGTTTACGGCTATATTCTCGATTTCAATTAAAACATTTTAAACTTAAAATGTTTGTAATCTCTTGAAGTATTTAATTTGTAGACATATCAAAGTAATAAATGAGTTTGCAGGGTTAAATATATAAACTTTTTGTAATTTACCTAAATAACTATCTTAATAATATCCTTAATGCGTCATTTACTCTCCATTTCATTTAAATCAAAAGTGGGTAATATCTATCTCACCCCATCTATTAAATAATTAAAATGATAAATTATCAATATAACTATAAAAGACCTTCTGAACAATGAACATAAATGTTGGACGACTTCTTACTTGTTATTTGAAGGCGGAAAGATAATGTTTAAAAAATGTTGACTCACCCTCCTTAACCCTCCAAACAAACTGGCCGTCCAACAACCATTTATATTGTTTAACTTTTAGTAATAACACTTTTAAAAAATTTATTCGTATTTAATTTAAACTTCATGTACATCTGGGCAGTTTCTCATTTCTCAGTACTCACCCTTCTTAGATTTGTTTGTTAATCCCAGAGAAAAAGGGAAAATTTCATTTTCAAAATAAAATAGAATCTCAGAAAGAAAGTAATAAAATGAAATTATATTTTTTTATATAAAACGTAAGCAGCTTTAAGAACCCATATGAACCTTTATTAACCTAAAATTATATATCAATTACAGTTCCGCTTCTTTTAAAAAAATACTTTTTGAGTTCCTGCTATGGTTATGGTTCCTTAAAAATAACCGTTATTTTCTGTATAGGCTCTGGGTTCGGTTCTACTCCCTGATTAAAAATAAATAAATGTTAATATATCCCTACTACTTATAAAACAAAGTATTAGTCAGTAGTGGTGACCTGGTGTTCTAGGGGTAAGGTGTCGGACTTCTGTGCTGGGGTCCGGGGTTCAATCTTTAGTCTGATTGACAAACCCTTCCTTCACCTCTGACAAGATATCTTGTGAATGTGGGGAATGCCAGGCCTCCACCGTGGTTCGGATTCCACGTTAAACTGTAGGTCCTCCATTTCATCTCACGATCACCCTACTATTACACATTAGCGTAAGTGCGTATAACCCGATCGGGTAGTAAGACGCGGTGCTAATAATAATAATAATAATAATAATAATAATAATAATAGTCAGTATGTACGTTGCCTAAGATCTCTGGAGCTGTTTAATCGATTTTGATGCAATTATTTTTTATTCTGTAGGATATTTTATCCAGGTAAGATTTTATAATATATAGCATCATGCTATTACTTCATAAAGGTAAGTAGTAAACACTATCTGCAAGACTATAAATAAGGTAATGAATTATATACAAAAATGCAGTCCAATTATATACAGGAAGAATTTTATCTGACCGGAAAAAAAAATTACTAGATCTACTTTCACATATTAATACGTCAGTTCATCTGAAGTTGCCACTTTTGATTGATAATATATAACACTTATAATATTGTAAAATATAACAGCAAAATACACGTTCACATTTTCTAAAAGTGTATCCCGTCCCAATAAAACTACTATAATATTGGCTTACTGACCTACAAGCAACGGCTAGACCCACCATTCACGCAGGTGAAATCACGAATGACTCATTAAGTTAAGGTTCCTTAGAACGTACCCCCATTTAATTCGGATAACTGTGGTAGTTCTAGAGCTAACACATGCAAACAGAGCCCAGACCGGAGAAGGAAAGGACGCTTTTATTAGATCAAAACCAAACGGCCCAGGAGTGAGGCGACCGGTCCAATCGACAGGGATTACTACTAGAATCTTCAATCAGTAAACTGCAACGTTTCTATATTCTTTACATTAAAAAAAATTGCAATATTTTTTCTAAAACTAATTTCTTATTCTTTCTATTTTAATTAAATATATAACATACATTATCATCAGTGATAAAATAAAAATATTGAGTGAATAACGTAAGTAGTATTTACAATAACACATTTTTTTATTATTGTTCATGAGCCTGTTAATCTTAAATGTAATGTGTCTCCATATTAATATGTTTGTTTATTGTTACAAAGGCGTAGACCCCCTTATTATGTTAAAAATTGTCGGCTATCATTAATGATAAAAAAATTAATGGTGTTTCATGTACATTTTATAATTTCTATACTTGTTTAATATTCAATACAAATCTCTGTGTTTTTTTTAAATTTTTAATATCGTTTTACTAAACACTGATTGATTCACAAATAATACTTTATACAGTTATGATACGATTCACATTTTTACTAACTTAATTTTCTATTTAATGCATTTTTTATAAAATTTATTTTGAATAACCAACAAGTTACACGCTATCTTATCTTAATCGTGTGACCATTGAAAATCTCAAAAGATCATTTTACATTCATATTAATATGATTTGTTATTCATACAAATTTTAGCGTATCATATCTTATTTTAATTATTTCATTTGTTAGTTCCAAGCAACCAATTGAACTGTTTGATGTAGCTCGATTTAAATTGTAAGGCAGGCTACCATTTTCTGAATTTATAATTTGTTTCAACGTTCACTACTAAATAGTCTTATTTTCTTACATTTCAAATTTCAGTAAAGAGTGTAAATTTAATTGACTGATCAGATAAGGTTTAACTTAATAATAAACAAGTTACATATTTTATTAAATATTCTCTTCTCTGATTAATAATAATAATAATAATAATAATAATAATAATAATAATAGTAAAAGGCATAGTCTTTTTTTTTTTTTTTCGACAGTGAGATATGAAGTTCTAATCCTGACCACGTGTACTAAGGTGTTTTTGCTAATAATGACTTCACTCTTTCTCTCTCTCCCGCCTTGAAAATTCTAGAACATTTCCTCTAAATGTTATATTTATTAACCCTACCCTAGTAGCGTAGGACAACTATGCACAGAATACTGATGAGTAGTAGAACGTGAAGCTATAAAAATAATACTACTTTTATGAAGTTATTATAGTTTAGACCTACAAGATGGTATTGATAGGTTTCAGATTTTAAAGTTATTCAATTATGTTATTATAATGTTGATTATACCTAGTTAATTATATCAAATATTATTTCATGACCTATATTGTTCATTATTCATTATGTTTACTGAGGTCGGCTTACGAAGTTTTGTGTGTCGGCTTAGTGTTAGAAAGAAAATATTTTGTTCATTCGCTTTTTAGATCCCTTTTAAGAATCTTATCAAAGGAAAAATTTCAATTAAAAAAAATTGGCATAGATGTTTCGCGGGTATGGAAGAAAACTCAATACTGAAGCTCAAGAGGTTTTTAAAGTAAGTGAAAAAACAAGCACGTCGACAACGTGAATGGAAGACTGGGCTTAAAAGTCAGAAAAGGAGAAAGTATGGTCCAATTTTAATTGGAAGGCACTTTATCCGATAAATAGAAAAGTTACTAGCTCTATTCATTCCTCCATTCATATTACGATGTCATTATATGGGATCTGCAATTGACACTGTTGATATCTATGATCAATATCTATAAAATAACATTAATAAGATAATAAAAGGCTATCGATTTTGGCCACATTTGTATTTTATAAAATGTCCTTCCTATTAAAATTGGATTGAAGCAACTCCCCGCGTCTTCCATTAACTCCTAAAAATCTATTTATTCAACCTCTAGATGTAAAATAAAATCAATCATGAATGTTTTGCTTTATAAAATTTTTAATGTGCAAGCGGTAAATATAAGGAAGGACACATGACATAGAAACCAATAGAGAAGGTGGGGGAAGTGTAGATTATTTTTGTTGAAGGGCCACAAAACCGTTTTATAGAAGCTTCGCAGGCCACAAACTTTTGTCGATGTAACACTCTATTTGTTAAAATTAATAATGGCTTAAAATTCATGTTATTTATAGGCATTATAATGATTTAATTGTGTTTATAATAACTGGTACTTTAAAAAATACGCCTCAGAAATATATATGTTACCGTTCAAACCCGATTCCAGGACAAACTAGATTGGGCTAGGCCGAATTGAAAAATCCTAAGAACCTTAGGATGTACTAGCTTAGCTTAGTCTAAATTTGTTAATCCTGAAATGTTGGCCTAGTTCATAGGATCAATTGGTATAGCCTACAATTTTTCTAGGTCAAACCAGGTTTAGGTTAGGTTAGGTTAGCTGACACAATTTGCGTGTGAACTGTGAATGATTAAACCTGTCCAAGGTCGATTTATCGTATGGGTTAAGAAGGATGAAAACTAGCATTGTCTGAAAATATCAGGAATACTGGTTTGGCCTACAAGCGGAAAGATTTACTGATTTGGCCTAGTCCAATTTTGTCCTGGAAATTGGGTCTGGATGACAACATATATATTTTTAATCAACTAATATTTTGTCTATTTTTATAGAAATATAAAATACTTAATACTTACTGTATCGGTTATGTTCCGTGGGTCACATTTTGCCCACCTTAGTTACAGAAAGTAGGACAGAGATAAAGGTATTAATGTAATGGGTGGTAGAAAAGTAGCATAATTAAAGAAATAACTCTTAGTCTGGGAGAATGGAAAGGATTACCCACATGCGGTTTATAACTGTGGTGTTCCAATCTTATCTTTACGCGAATTTTGATGCACTCTCTCTAATATACCCTCCTCGTCTTTACCTCTTAGATTGCGTTGATAATAGGCCAAAAAAAGGGGAGGGGGATACAACACTTTTAATTAAGAAAACTAACATGTAAATAAAACACGTACGAGAACCATGGATAGGAAGAAATAAAACTGGATCTCTTTTTTGAAAAAGTTTAAAAAAACATAAGAAAACATGGGAGAATCATTAAATGAAGAAAATAACACTTTTAGCTCTAAAGAAGGCATGTGATCAATGTTATTGTAAAAATAACACTACTGTCTTCATAGAAAGTAGAAGGACAAAGAAGTTAAAGAGGGGTAAATACACTTGAAATGTTATGTTAGACAGTAGAGAAACCAAATAAAGAAGTAATGATTGTGTCTGTAGAGAACATTTAGAGTGGAGTGAAAACGCATTGAAACACCACTTTAGTCTTTACATGGAGTAACAAATAAATAAGAAAGTAACTTTTTTTTTGCTTAGTAGAATAAATACAGAGCTATTGAAAAATAAAGATGAAAGGGAAACTGATAGGCCTATATGTATATTTCTAATCCGAACAAAACAATTGAACCCTATGAATCGATTGAGAGGCTAAAAAACAGTATTAGTGATAATATAAATATAAATGAGAACAATGGAGTCGAAAAGGCTCGTTATAATATAAAACATATTTAAAGCGGACGTGGACTGTACTGACATTGGTTGCAGTTTTTTTTATAACGAGCATACTATTTTTGGACAAAGTTAAATAAATAGAAACGGACATGCAGATACGCTCTATTTTTTGGGTTAAATATAGCGTCAAGAATAATGGTAATCTAAATATAGAAAACTTTATCAGTTGAAATACTTATATCTATGGAAGAGCCCTGGTGATAAAGGCAATATCAGACAAGAATTCACTATAACAAACGAATGGTTCAAAAACAGCGTTAAGATGGTTAAAAAATTTCCTGGAGGGGACGTCAATACAGATCACAACCTGCTCGTGGCAGATATAGGAATACGATTGAGGCATGTTAAAAAGAAATAATCTCTAATAAAGTGAGATGTGACAGAGCTAAAGAACAAAAACACTGAGGTATATACAGGAAGCAGGGAAGAAAAGCTGGAAATATCAAAGCAGAGTACAGATGTATCAGAATAATGGGATACCGTCAGGAGCGTAATGTTAAGGACGTTATAAGAGGAAATTAGAGAAGTAATAATGAGAGGAAACAAGGAGTGGATTACATAGGACATACTAGATAAATTAGATGAACTTATAAGATGAAAAAATTATGCCTCAGAAGAAAGAAAAAATACAATATAGAAAACTGAACGAGTTAAGAAGCGTGACTGAGCAAAGTGTTTGACCAGGAAAGACCCAAGAAAAACAAGCAAGCAAGAAATGCTGAACAATCAAGGAAGGATAACATTATGCTCAGGAGAAAACAATGAGATATGGATGGTATGCATAGAGGATCTATATGATTCTCAGGCAGGTCATTGAGGCCTGACGTTGGAAGAAGAGATGGAATGTGAGGAGGATCGTGGACAAAGAATAGAACGATGGGAAGTTGAGAAGGTGAACCAAGATCTGAAGAAAAGAAAAGCGATGGGATGAGATCGAATACCATCTCAGGCACTTAAGGCCTTAGGGACCGGTACAGTAACAAGACTAACCAATCTAGTCAATAGAATGTACGACACTGTAATTTGGCCGAAATATCTACTAAGGACCACTCTGGCTCCTTTACCAAAGAAGTGCAATGCCAAAAATGCAAAGATTATAGGACAATTTTATATTTCTTATTATCAAGGCTATGACAAGGACAGTGCTGAGAAAAATATAAAGAAAACTAGAGGGGAATATGGGAGAGGACCAGTTTATTTTTAGAAAAGTAAGAGGGACCAGAGATGCAGTTGGGTTTCTGAGAATGTTAGTAGAACGAGTTATAGAAGCGAACAAGAAAATGTATGTTTGTTTTCTTGACTGGGAGAAATATTTTGAGCAAATGGACTGGGATTATGCTATTGCAGATTTTAAGAAACATTGGTATAGATCTGAATAATATAAAACTGATAAAGCAGCTGTACACAGGACAGAAAGTGGTGGTGATAATGGAAGAGGATGAAATGGAAGGGATGAGCATTGGAAGAGGGGTGCGACAGGGATGTCGTATGCCAGCAGCACTTTACAATAAATAAGCCAACAAATTAATGGATAAAGCTATAGAAAGGGCACGAGGCATTGCAGTAGGCGGAGAATGACTAAAAACCAACAGTACGTGGATGATCAAGCGGTGTTGGCAGAGTCGGAAGAAGAACTGCGGACACTATGGATGGTATTACACGATTGGGGTGGGAATTTGGAATGAAGGTAAACATCGTTAAGTTTAAAGTGATGATAGTTGGAGAGGAAGAAGGAAATGTTGTTATATTCATTGAAGGGAAGACACTATAACAAATAAGGTCGTTAAAATATTTGGTAAGTCGAGTGACTTGGAATGGATACAGTATGGAGGAGGTTAAAAGGGGGATATCCACGATGAAGAAAGCATCTGGAACGGTGAGGGAATTACTGACAGTGAGAAGAATTCCACTTGAGGTAAGAAAGAGGTTTGCAAATTGGTTCGTGTGGTGAAGTATGTACCTGAGAAACGGACACTCAGAAAGAGGAAACAAAGATATTTGGAGGGTTTTGAAATGTGGTTGTGGAGAAAAGTGGAGAAGGTGAGTTGGATGGGCAGGGTGAGGAATGAGGAAAAGATGAAGATGGTAGGTAAGGAACTTGTCTGATAAAGTTAATAACGAAGAGAAAAAGTCTTGGTTGGGCCATACGCTAAGTAGGGATTGTCTAACGAAGAGGATCATGGAGTGGAAGATAGAAGGAAAAAGAGGGAGAAGATTTGGAAAGTTAGCAGCTATTAAGAAAGAAAGAAGTTACAAAAAGATGAATAAAGACGCTCAGGACCGAGAAAGATGGAATATGTCCTGTTGATACCCATCTCAGAATAGTCTCACAGAAGAAGAAGAAAAATAATTACGGATATAGCCACATAAATATCTTATTATTTAAATTGAAAAATTAAATCTAGACAAGGGAATCGAATCTTAAGCCTATGCTCTAACCACTGAGTTATCCAGTAATCGTTCCGTGCCCAGGGCCATTCTTCACTCATATTTTAAGGGAAAGTCTTAGATGGACGTGCGGAAATAATCATGCAAAAGGCATGAAGTAAAGCAATGCTTCACTGCTAAATGTGTTAGAGGGTTCGTATACAAACTTAAGGGACAATCGCCAAGAAAACACTGCAGATCTATCTTCTCTTACTTCTTTCAAGGACTCTTTTACTATTAGAAAAAGGGGTGGGTAAAGGAGAGAAGTAAAGCTGTATAATCGCACCCTTAAAGGTCTCGTGCTATGTAAGGGAGAGAAGAGATTAGTTGACAATTTTAACTTGTTTGGTTTTACGCTGTCCCGCCGTTCATGCGGGAAAATACTAAAAATAGAATGTTGTTAGTGTTTTATAGCGGTGATATAATAAGCTACATTTCTGTAGGTTTCAAAGTCTGAAAGGCCATTTTTCATACCAGAATCATTCTATAAAGTAGTATTCTGGTAGGGGAAAAAACCTTCCAGATCAGGATTACTAGCAAAAGAAACACATAGTCCAAATTTGCTGTTTGGCATAGACTTTTTAACATTCGCTGGTGAATTCTTTCTGTATACACAGCGTATACATTTAACGAAAGTAGCATTTACAAAAAACTTCTTAATGAAGATAAAAGCCATTATCAAATTACAAGATGGCTAAAACAAATATTTAATAAAGATTTTTTAAGTGCCCCATTTTACTACACGTTCGGGCTATACGTTTATGTAATAATTACACTAATGTTTTTAGGAAATATGAAGGTTATATTTATAGGAAGTGTACCCGCATTTTTGTGGACGTTAAGTAGAAAACCATTTTGCAAAAAACTCAGAATACCCGACTGAGATCAGACCCTCGATCTCCAAGCCATCAGAAATCTAGTCTACTGCGAGAATAACATGTTAAACCATGTGGCCACCAACCTGGGTCAGATATGTTGATATCGTTATGCGTTGAAAATCATTTTGAACGCACCTACTTACGTACCTAATATTTTATTTACCATGCCACTTCAACCTTACTGGACTTGACTCGTTATTCCTTCAATCACAGCTTAAAGTGGCAGGTGGGGACGTAGGGAGCGTGAGAAAAATCAGTGTTTTTTGCAATTTTTATAGAAAAACAATGTTTGCTCTTGCTTCAGTACAAACATAGTTAGATTTTCTTCATATGGTGATATAAACAGTTGTTGAATATTACATGGGCATAGCGACATTAGATAAGAAATTTTGTAAATTGTAGTTACAATGACTGACTGCAAACAAGTAGGCAAGGAAGGAACGTTTCCCTTACAGCTATAACGGGACTATACTCCCTCCCCCTAGTGTTCATCAAGACAGAAAGGTTGGTGGCATATTCCAACAGCCAGGTAGTGCGAGCTCTGGCCTTGGAGCCAAACCAAACATCGTCAAGGAACTGTATTGTTCGACCTAACCCAAGTTAAGTGTTCTAAGGGTAAGCCTGTGGAAACAATATCTATATTAAATGAGTTTTCAGATATTTTGGCACTATATGGTTCTAAGTGTGCTTATACAAGCCTCACATATCATTGAGTATAAACGGGTGAAGATAGACCAGTAAAGCAACATCCACACTGCGTTGCGTATAAATACTGGGAATACATTCTTAAGGACATCAGTGATATGGAGAAACAAGGTAATGTGAGTCAATCTACTTCACCATGGGCATCACCTAAATTCCATTCACGGTAGGAATTACTCTCTGAAAGGTCTTTTTTCCTACCAGTATCCTACTATATATTAGATTTATGGTAGGGAAAAAGGCCTTTCAGAAGTCAATTCCTACGGTGAATGGAATATAGAGTCCTCACGGGGGAAAACAATATTGTGGCGTGCGTTTATATTGTTACTACAGAACGCTTAATTAACTTATTGTTAAAGATGCCTACCCATTGCCAAGTGAGGATGACATACTCGAGGGTTTGTCAGGAGCAACATTGTTCTCATCGCTTGACATGGTAGGCGTTTATCAACAAGTTTAGATAGAAGATAGCACCAGCAGATCGTACTAAAACAGCGTTCGTGACAGCAGATGGCCTCTAGGAATTTAAGGTAATGAGCTATGGCCTATGTAATGCGCCGTCTACCTTACAACGCCTCATGGATTTGGTGTTAACAGGTGATAAACATGCATGGCGTACCTAGATGATGTGGTAATATGGAGTCGGGATGAGAAATAACACGCGGAACGTTTGTGTCAAGTTTTTACACATATACGTGATGCTGACCTCAAAATCAAACCTCGTAAATTTCAAATTATGCGTGACCAGATTGCTTTCCTGGGGCACAGAATATCAGTGCAAGGGATCGCTACATAAGAAGATAAAGTAAATAAGGTTTTATCTTGGCTCACCCCCATAACTGCGGAAGAAGTTAACTCTTTCCTGCAAATAACCGGATACTATCGCCACTACATCCGAAACTTTGCTATGATTACTACATCTCCACAGCGACTCACTCATAAAGGAGTATCATTTGTGTTCGATACAAATTGTGAAACAGCCTTTGAGAAGCTAAAAAGAAGATTACTGACTACCCCGATTTTAGGGTTTCCCCGTCTGGAGTGTGAATGACAGCTGTATTGTGATGCAAGCGCAGTTGGAATTGGGGTAGTACTTAGTCAGATTCAAGATGGCGAAGAGAAAGTCATTTCTTATTGGAACCGGCCTCTTATTAAGACAGAGAGACAGTATTGTGCGACACGTAGAGAACTACTACCCTTGGTTGTCTGTTCCCACCTCTTTCGTTGATATCTTGAAGGAAGTGAGGTAGTGTGTGTGCGCACAGACCATAGCGCACGAGTCAGGCTCCCCAATTTCAAAAAGCCTGAAAGGCAAGTATCTTGGTGGCTGGAGCGTCTATCGCGATTCCATCTATACGGTAGAACATCACACAGGTGTGAAACATGGTAACGCTGACGGACTTTCAAGAATGCTGTGACGACAGTGTTAACGTTTGGATACAAATTCCAATTTGATGCCAGTTCCAAGCTCCCTCAACCCAGAAGCACAGTAGTGGAAACCTTGCAGTAAACTACAGGTTGGGGGCGCTCAAAAGATCACAACCCCAATTTATTTCCAAGATGTAATAGTTGCACTCATAGTTTCAGCCACACCTGTGTGGAACCCTGCTGAGTCACCTGATGAGTTACGTCAGTTACAGCTAGAAGATAAAGCGATCTGGGCAACGCTAGTCCAGCACTTAGCCTAACCAGGCCTAGTCTAGTATAATCTAACCTTGCTTACCCTCTTACTAATAATTAATTTTATCTCGAGCATACTTTACAAAGTATCTGACGTTCAGTTGGATTAATTATACTGAACTGAAGTTTGGTGCTAATTAATTGCATTAATTTTCTAATTTATATTACATTGAGTGCTCAATTAACCTGTTTACAATTCCTACTAGTAGAATTAATGGTGCCCAATCCAGCAATATCTCACCAAATAAGTAACAAAACCACCACCGGTTAATTAAAGAAAGTACATTCAACTATCGTGACAAGACTAATATCTTTGTAAAACAGCTCCTAACCGAAAACTTGAAAAGTTTTGCAAGACCTAAAAGTCAAAATCACAAGAGGAAATATTATCTGGGTAAGTCAGGGCTTAAATTCTCATTCATCTAATATTTGTGCTTAAAATACTCGTAAATCCATCCTACCTAAACTTGTCATATATATATATATATAAGACAAGTTTATATATTATAACAAGAGCTAAATAAATAACTTCACTTCACGATTCATTGGTGAATTACACTTCCGTCACACGCATATACTCCTTTTGTTTTGAGCGTCTCGTGTTGACGTATAGACGTATAGATGTATATAGTAGAGACTGTCGTACTGCATTTACCATGAACACATACCCTGATACAATTTCAGAGACTTTCAGACGACAAACTTTATATTTCACAACTCTGAAAAGTTTAGGGTATGAAAAACAAGAACACAACCAGACTAAAAGTTAGCCAGCCTTTCAAAGTTCTAGCTCAAACAAGCGTCATAATAGATCAAATTGATAGTTCGAAACCTTCCAACTAAAATGTTCCAAAGTTGTTGTTTTTTTCATTTGTAAGTAGTATTTTTACAATTTTTCTTTATTCCAAAATTGTTTAGTTGAAAAGTTTTTTAAAACATATTTATAGATAGCACTAAATGACCCACTTTGGTGGCCGCTTGGTGTAAGGCGTTACTCTGCAGTAGACTATACCACCGATGATAGGGATATCGTGGTTTGATCCTGGTCGGGTGTACTGAGGGTAATGTTTTCACACTTTCACTCTTCGAAAGTGTGGGTACACTTCCTCTAAATCCAACCTTACTCATCCCTAACCCATAAGCGTAATTATTACAGAGCGTACAACCCGAATGGGAAGTAAGACGTGGCGATAAAAAAGAAGCACTAATTGAATCATCAATAAATCTATTTACACAAATAAAAAAAACTCCATCGTGTCATCCTGAAATCGAGGCATGCCGGATGGAGTGTCCGCCATCTTTTGGCGATGATAGTGCCAACTTTAGCGAACAAAGGGTGTCTTGATTATAAACAACGAACCCTCCGGCCATTAATATCAGTTTTATAGACCAGAGCTTCTACTTCTTTATTCAAGTATCTCTTCATTTATACTCACGAGGCGGAGTCGACCCCGTTCCCGATCCACTAATTCACAGAAAATATGGAAGCGCCGGAGATCAAACCCGGAACCTCTGAATCTGTAGCCAGGAACTCTGACTACCAGAACACAGAGGTTGTCTCTACACAAATAAAAGTAAAAAATTAAGCGTTACCATGAGATCATACAAACATTATCATGAACGTTTTTTTAAATAAGTAAACTATCCTGTTATTTATCATGCAAGATCCCAGACATTCATTTTGAATAACAATTATAAATCCCTTTCCTAAAAAAATTCAAATATTAAAAAACCAGTCTACCTCATCAAACGTTATTTGTTTATTTATAAGCCCAGATCCCAATCTCCTGGAGACCCAGTTTGAAATTTCCCATATTTAGACTTCACTGGCTGTATGAGTCAATCCACATGCTTGCCTTTATATGTATATAAATATCTCAATTTTCAACCATATGGAAGCTGTTTAGTTCTATAAGTTTAGGAAAATTTGGAGGGAGGGGGGATGATAACTCTTACTTCCCCCATTTTCAGATCCGTATTTTTGAGGGTTTTTTCGGGGTGTTTGGATTGACTATTAAACCTTCCTGACAAATTTAAATTACCTACCACATTAAGATGTATTTTTTTTTAGATAAATTTTGGAAATTTAGAAACTCCTTCATTTCATCAACCCCCAAATAAAATTTTCATAGATTTTAAAATTATTTGGGTATTTGTAATAATACCAATACATGTCTGTCAGATTTTAATTCTTTATCTTATCTAAAAGTGTCGTTTTTGGTTAATATCCCTCCCCCCCTTTTTATTCAGAGCCCAATTTAAAAATATGAAATTATCAGACTTATGTGGCTATTTGAAGTGGTACCTTAACCTTCCTGCCTAGTTTAAGTTTTATCTACTAGCCTAGTAAGATGTTTCTATTAGTTTTTAAAGTTTTTAACTGCTTCCCCATTTCACCAACTCCAAATTAGAAATTTCAGATTTTAAGATTTGTTTGATGGTCAGGGGTGGTACCTCTCTTCTTGCCAAATTTTAGCTATCTACCTTCACTAATAGGTTTTTTTTATTAATAGACCCCCAATATCATCCTTAACTCTCGGTGCCACAATTTTAGACTTTTTTTACTCTAGGTGGGAAAGGGGCTGGGTGGATGGTAGGTTGCCTCTATCTACTTACCAAATTTCAGATTTCTAGGAAGTATAGAAGTGTTCGAACAATTATTCATGGAGGAAGGAAGGACACGCATGGCCTTAATTTCATATACTATAATTATATACATATATAATATATATAAAATATGTCTATATAAACTGTGTGTATAGTTTATATGGACATGCACTTGCATAAGTTTTCGATATTAATATCGCTATAAGTTCTACATTATGTATTATTTATTTTGAATATTTGTTGAATCAATTATTTCCCAAGAATATTATTATTGACTGTTTAGCAAAACAAATAAATATAAAACGTGATCACGAATAACTTCTAAAACATTATTTCATATTCGTAAGTAAACAAAACTGATGTGTTTACATCCCTGTAAAGGTTTATTAATCGATTGGTGTCAAACTTTTACCATAAGTAGAGAAAGAAGCGATTTTATTATTTATATTTATGATATCCAAACACAACTCTGATCCCCCCTTGCTCTAATGTAAGCCCTCCCTCCAATAAAATGAACATACTTCTCTGGGATTTTTGTTCTTTGCCACCGTGTTAATAAATAATTGAATTCTAAGACAAACATATGTATATTATATTGCCAATAAGATTGAAATGTTATGAATTGCAATCAAGTATGTTGTTGGTCGTGTATTTGTTGATCCCGAACACAAGAGAGTTGATGAATTAAATATAGATTGGAAATAGGACGGCTAGGGGGGTGGTAGTGAGGGTTGGGAGGGGGGGATGTGATTTTGTTAATAGTTCTCAATTCTCTAGTTCGAGCTTGCTGACTCTTATCGTTAAAAGCTCGATGTGTGGGCGCATGCGTCCCTTTTTTTAGCACCACGTTTTACTACCCTTTCGGGGTCATACGCTTGTGTACTAATTACGCTAATGGTTATAGGAGTTAGTACGGATATATTTAGATGAAGTGTACCCACATCTGCGTGGAGCGAGAGTGAAAGCCCGTTTTGAAAAAAACCCACCCTCAGTACACCCTACCAAGATTCGAACCTCAATTTCCCCGTCATCGGTAGCCTAGTCTTAACACGAGAGTATCGTGTTAGACCACGTGGCCACCGAAGTGGGTTGCACGCGTCCTCTTGGATTATATTATACGGGCTGTACCTTAATATTTGAGATCCACTTTAGAGGCGGACCATAGACTCATAAACAATTATTTTTAAAGTCAATTTAAATATTAGTCTTATTTGATCTTGTTTTAAAAATTATATTCATTTATGATTTCCATCAATGTGTGAATGATTACCTTTATAGCAAGTGCTTAAAATGAAGAACCTGCAACTGAGTTCAATCCTTTGATTATCGTATCATATATTTTACTGTCCATTCAAAAATATGTGTTTTTAGGATCTGCTAACATCCTATAAAATACCTTGGTGGAGTGTTTCAACACTGTTGATGGGTGTTATCTGAACGGTTACTTTTAGATGGGCTTATAAATAATAAATTCCATGAGTTTAAATCTGGGGAGCGAGCAGGCCAGACAATAGGTCTTACACGATCTATTCAATTTTTATAAAATAGTTCATTCAACAGAATGACTAAATATTCGTCTAAAACGTGATGTAGCACCACCATACATAAACCACATCAAACACTAAACTCTACATTTAAATTATATCAAGTGAGCTATCCTCCAATATCTCATTCATTTGATTATTCAAGAAACTGACATAATAAATTCTCTTAACCTCCCATAAAAGAAAAAAGTGTTCGTTTAAAGTGGGGTGGAGGGAAGATGGGTTAAGGGCGGTATATTTGTAGTTTTTACATTATAACAGTTTTTTGTTAAAGATAAATCAAATATATTTATTCGGTAGAAACATAGAGTTTAATTTTATTTATATAGCAATATCAAGAGTTGTTGAATATCTGTAAAGGATGTCCTGTAATTTAACGACAACTTTTTGTCTTCATTTAAAAAGTTTTCTTTATCTCGTGTCGTTATGCTCATGACAGATAATCAACAACTGTTGAAGTCACCATGTGAACAAAATTAAACTCTATGTTTGTACTGAAGCGATATTTTATTTATTTTGACAAAAAAATGTTTTGTTATAAAAACTGTTAAAACACTGATATTAGCTCTCGTTCTCTACATCCCCACCTTTAGTATTTGTACCCACTGTTCTCTACTGCTGATATTCTTTAAGTCCTCTAGCTATTACTATTTCCAATGTAGTTGAGGATCCGCTATTTGACACTGAGTGTTCTAGTAGTTACTGGCCTATCACTGTCAGACACTCATTTTTTAAATGAACCCGTTTCTGGTAGGAGCGTGTTTTTATTTGATATGTCTATCAGGAAAGTGGTCAATGAACATACGTTTTGCTTCAGCTGTATTACATTCTGCTAGTCGATAATTTTTTTAATCACCACATCTTATTACGTGTTAAGTTTATACACATTACCCTAATGGGGTAGGCATGAAAAAGGAATCGCCTTAAGAGTTCATCTACCCACATTCATGTGGAAGTAGAATGGGAAACCATTTAGGGAAAACCACCTTCAGTTTACCCGACTGGGATTTGAGCCCCGACCTCCCAGTTATCAGCAGGCCGGTCTAACACGAGATCAACGCATTATAACATTCAACCACTGAATCAGGTGTCAATATAGCCGCCATTTCTCAATTTGAATAATTATTCATTATATTTCATAGCTTCAAGTATACAGAAAAGTATTATGTTTCGACATCTGTTATCAGATGAACAAACTGGGATGATTCATAAACATGATCAACTATCTATTATTTGATGTCTACTGAATATTCAGCAATGCCATACAGGAGCTATCAAGCATTGTTTGTAATCAGTTCAATGCAATCAGTTATATTGACTCAGTTGGTGTTAAGAATTAATGGAACACAAAAATTATTATAGCTCGGAAACTAAGGTCACATAAACATTTATCAAGCATTTTGGATCCTGAGTCAAACCTTTGAAGTAGGTTACACATACTATGGTAGGCCTACATCCTGTCGGTGCTGATGAATTGGGCCCGGACACTTAAATCATGTATGAGTCGAGACCATCCTGTTTGAAAGAAAAAGAGGTTGGCCAGGTCATCCCCCAATTGTCTAGGGTTTTGGCAAACAATTTGAAGCACAATACTTTAACGAAGTCGATTATTGATAATTATTTTTAATCCAACTTTAGTATTTTCTCACTGATTAATACCTCTTTTTGTCCAACATTTTCGACTTCTTATATGCTTTACACCTACACTTGATGTATGTTTACAACTGTACCTCAAGCAGCATGTCAACCAGGTTGTAGATGTTAGGGTGTCCTGCATAAAAAGCGCTGATTAATTTATAACGAAAGCTTTCACAACTGTTTGTTGTTAGATATGTACTGGTGGAGAATTGAGCTCACACGCTGTGGAAAAATGCTGCTTTTGAATAAATATAATTTTCAAAAATGTAGTCGGCGAACTGGACAATTTTGATATCTTCTTATGGCTGTATTGTCATCAAGTCTTCTGTCAAACACACAAGGACATAGTTAGGGTTTAAAAAAGGCAGTCCAAAAATTATTTCACAAAATAAAGTTTCTCGGAATTGGTGTGTCTGTATTCTTTCAGTGAACCCTGAAGCTTGAATTTGCTTCCACCAATTTTGCCCCAAGTGAAATAGGCAGCCATTTATTTATGCAGCTGGAAAAATTTTCTTCACTGCAATATGAATTGTTGCTTCAAAATCTATGATTTCAGAGTGTGTGAATGTATCATCGAGAGAATAATCGAAGTGAGATACTAAATGTTGGAACGCTCGCGCATGCGCATATGGCATTCCGTTTGTTCGGCAACAAGAAAAATACTAGAGGTACACACATAAAGTTCATCCACCTTGAGAATTGTTTTCTGAAAGGCCATTTTCCCTACCAGAAATCTATTATATAGTAGGATATTGGTACGAAAAAAGACCTTTCAGAGAGTAATTCCTACCGTGAATGGAATAAACAAGTCATCTTTAAGACCGAAGATAGTAAAAATTTGGGTGAAGAACTTGGGGCAGCTTTTGAAGGTCACGTCCATATAAAAAGCTTTACCAACTTAACACAAAATTTTAAACTTCTATTTCATGGAAAAACCAACTATAGAGCTTAAGTGATTGTTCACAAACACATAATTAATTTTTTTTGCAACTATTGGTTTGTATGTCCATCGAATCTGAAGCTGCATGCGTTGCCTCAGCTTTAGTTAGCAGCCTTGGGATGGTCAGAAGAAAGAGCAAGATGTATATTACGCCTGATTAGTGTCAAATTATCGTTCTTGAGAGCACACACATCTTCTTGTTTCAATAACATATGGGTGACCTAGTGGTCTAGGCGTAAGGTGTCAGACTTCTGTGCTGAACGTCCGGGGTTCAATCCTAGGTCCCGGAACAGATTTATCTGATTACCAAACCCTTCCTTCACCTCTGACAAGACGTGTATTATTCAAAGCTTGTGAATGTGTGGAATGCCAGGCCTCCACCATGGTTCGGATTCCACGTTAAACAGTAGGTCATCCATTTCATCTCACAATCACCTTACCGTTACACATTAGCGTGAGTATAACCCGAAAGGGTAGTAAGACTCGGTGATAATAATCCAATAGCATACGAAGTAGTTTTGAAGACTGAAGAAATATTTTCTAAAGCAATTGCTGATTTGTTGCCTACTAAGAATCTTTTAATCGTATTTCTCATGGTTATGTTCTCTGTGTATTTATAGTTTATAATTACTTAACGACAGTTTAAAAAAGAACTTACACGCGCTCATGCGGAGTCCAGCTCTCAATAACATCGTCTCTCACCATTTTATGAAACCTGAACTCATTCCCGTCAATCACTTACAGAGGCTTTGACCTATCACTTTTCATAAATTCCATGATAATAAAATAACGTGAACGAAACGGAAACTGATTTACTTGGGCAAATATCGGTAAAAAATGTCATTGGAAATATCCGGTGTAAAAGATGTGGGACTCAACTCATACGTCACTCTTGAACTGGGTGGACTCAATTCAACTGTCTCTTTGCTCGTAAACAAATCCTAAGGACCCAACTCACACGCCTTCAATCTTGTTTATTATCCCGGTTTAGTTACAACTCAAAGAGTTAATAAACTCCCCTGTCCCTCCACCTAATTTGAGCTTTCACTCGCTTCGGTGGCTGCATGGTCTAAAGCGCTACTTTCGCATTGGACTACGACTGTCGATGACGGTGAGTTAGGGGTTCTAAACTCTGTCAGGTGTGCTGAGGATATTTTTTCCGAAATGTTTTTTTCACTCTCCTTCCACGCAAATGTGGGTAAAGTTCCTCTAAATAAAACCTTTTTAATCCATAAAACCTTTAGCGTAGTTAATACATAAGAGTATATATAACCAGAAGGGGTAGTAAGATTTGGTTCTAAAAATCTAAATTTAATTATTAATTAATTAATTTAGAACCGCGTCTTACTTCCCGTTCGGGCTATACGATTAATTACTAATCACGCTAATGAGTTAGGGATTGGGAAGGTTGAATTTAGAGGAAGTGAACCCACATTTGCGTGGAGGGAGAGTGGAAAACCTCCAGTTCACCAGACTAAGATTCGAACTTCGATATACTCATCCTTGACAGTATAGCTCAACACGAAACTAGCGTGTTAGCTAACTACGCCACTGAGGCGGGTAAAATAAATAAAATAGAGCTGTCAAATCTTGGTATTCAATAGTATTCAATTCATTTTGACTGGCCATTTTGTTGTGATATTTGAGTATTACATACACACACGTGCTATTATAGTAGTTTTAATATGTCAAACAAAAATGAAACAAAAATAAATGGTACGGCGCACCGTACAGACTTTCTCTCTCTCTTTCTCTAAACTCGTATAAACTCTTAGGGTTGGATATCCAATTCCCAAATACCCTCGGGGCAACCCTAAGAAAACCCTAGATATCAAGTTTTAGCTCAATCGGTAAAATAGTTTAGGCTCTAGTTGGAGGTACAGACAGACAAACAGACAGACAGACGGAAATTCAAAAACCACTTTTTAGGATTCAGGGCGTCATGAAACGTCAAGATTCATCAACCTGTAAGATAGAGAGAAAGTAAATATAAACTATATGAAAGTCTTATATTATAGCGTGTCTCACTGTACCATAGAGTAAAGTCCTGAAAACGGCGAATAGGGGTCATCTAGCTGTCATTACAGGTGGGTGGCTGTTTCATTAAGCCCGTAAGTCAATACAAAACGCATTGCACCAATTGAAGTGTTTATCTGTAACTTACATTTGGTGATTAATTGATCTGATATTTCTAAAGCTCATGAGCTGTGGGGGGATTACTAAATCATTGTCAGCTTTTTCATGATCATTATAGCTTTGCTTGTTTTTAAGGACCACGTTACGTTCGGACTATACGCGTTTATACTAACTATACTAATGGTTTTAGGAATGAGGAAAACTATCTCCATAGGAAGTGTTCCCGCATTTACGTTGAGGGGGAGTGGAAAACCACTTTGTAAAAACCACCCTCAGTACACCTGACCGAGATTATAACCTCAATCTCCCTAACATCAGCATGCTTGTTTACTGCAATAATAGCGCCTTAGACCATGCGGCCACCCAAGTGTGGGTTCTGTGCGTTGCTGAAATTTACTCTATCAATAAATTAGACTGCCGATTACGAATATATTGTGGTTCGATCCTGATTAGATGTACTGAGGTTTTTTTCCCTTAAATGGTTTGCCACTCTCTCTCTAAGCAATTATGGGTACAATTCCTCTAAATTAACTCTTCCTCATTCCTAGGTCATTAGCGTAATTAGTACATCTGAGTACAACCTGAACAGGTAGTAAGTTAGGGTGCTAAAAATAATGGAAGTTAAATTAATTTACCCTAAGCACGGATCCCTGGATAGCTCAGTGGTAGAGCATTGGTGGACTAAACCAAAGGTCCTGGTTTTGCTTCCCTTAACCGCGTGTCATGTTTCAATCTATTCGAAATTATTGTTTCTATTACTACACTCAATGATAAGTGTGTCAGCTATTGTAAAATTGAACGAATATTTCATTCATCCTTGTAAACATATTAATTCGTGGTGCAAATAACATTATTGACAGTTATTAGTCGCGAGGATCTACTTTCAACACGCGTATCTGTGAACCTCGGGGGCTGATGTGAACAAAAAAAATGGGCTTAATTCCCTGACATCGCTACAGAGCACGGCTTACGAATAAAACTTCCCCCACTCTCGAGCCGGCATTAATAGAAATGTTTTATCATCAAAGTGGTGGCCTGACTGCCGTCACTGATGTTTTTAAATTTGCAAGGGATTAAACACACACACATATATATATATATATTAAACACACGTATATATATATACATACTCGTATGTATTGTTTCCATTAGCACGTTAATAATAATGGGATACATATATTTGTAGCTCAGTTTTCGGAAAGATTAGCCAGTACTAATAAAACGTTGCCAGGGGGACTCCCGAATGTACTAATCGTACATACTTTTCGTGAAAGTTGTTTCCTTGTCCCGATGAAATGAGGGGATGATGACAGTGAACATGATGGGGTGAAGCCAATGGAGGTCTTGACCTAACTTAAGCCCCAACCAACCCTGGTGACTAAGATAATTAATCCCCTTTCAAGAAATATCTCCTAGTACCGGCCGGGAATCAAAGCTGGGACCTCGAGGTCAGCAGCCAGGAGCTCTGAACACAAAGCCAGTTATCACCGCATCATATTACCTGTTCAGGTTATAAGAACATATAGAAGTTACTTTAGTGGAGTAAAGATGAGGAAGGAAGCATTTTAAAAGTAATCTACCCGCATTTGCGTGAAAGGAAAGGGGGAAAACAGTTTAGGGGAACATAAACCTCATCAGACTCGACCGGGATTCGAGCCCCAATCTCCCCACCATCGACAGGCCAGTATAGCACCATAGTGATGCCTTAGACCATTTGGACACTGAAGCTGGCGTAAAATAATTAAAAAATCAACATCGGTGGTCGCATAGTCTACGGCGTTATTCTCGTGATAAACTGGTTTGATGCTGACGGGGAGGTCGGGGCTCAAATCCCGGCCAAGTGTACTGAGAGTGGTTCGCCAAAAAGTTATCTTAACTCTTTTACCTTTTAAATGCAGGTACATTTTCTCTTTTAACTCCTACCGAACTCATTTATAGCCCATGAGTGTAAATATGCTAACAACCTTGACAAGTAGTAAGACGCGATGGACACAATACAATTTAAGAAATATGTAAGTAGCTAAACTTTTTATTGACTACCCAATTTTTTAAATACATCTTATTTTTTCATAAAGGCTAGAACTAATATGAAAAAGAAAGAAACAATATGATGATATTATAAAGACCGATGCCTGTTTACTGTCGTTGGGTGCTGACTGTACCGGTTCACACTAACGTTTCCTTATCGCGCGTGTCTACTCCTGTCACGTCAGGTCTACCGCACGTTTGGACAAGACACATTGGTCCAAGTGGTTCCTTTCACACGGTCAACGCGCGATTAGTCTAAAGCGGGATGGCTTGATTCCAACGCTCCTTCCTAGGCGTTTTCATCCTCAACATCAAAGAAAGATAAGGAAACCTTTCACATGGACGGTTGTCCACCGCGCGTTTTCAGTTGTACCTTTGCTCTCTTCGTTGGGTGTCACGGTGCTAAGTCGCAAGGACCCGGCCTGACGTACGGGGTCGGGAAGCGCTCTGGGCCCGCGCACGTTTCATATAAACGAGCACTAGACTGCCTTTGCCACCTAAATATCCTGTCGGGGTGCCTCCACTGGGTGGTCCCTGGGCAATGTAACGGACGCTGGAGTCTGACATAGCTAAGACCCTGATAACGTCATTTTTATGTGAGGTGTGAGGCGTGAGGCTCCTCGACACGCACTAAGCGGTTGGTAGTGCATACCCGTGTAGCGGGGATAGCTGGACAGGGCAGCTCCACGAGGCAACTCCGGGCAGTCGGGCTCAAGAATGGTTCTGAGGGGGCAGCAAAGATGATGGGGAAAGGAAGGCAAGGCGGAGTTATTCAAAACGAAGGTTGAGGAGACTACTGTTCGGAGGCTGAGCTCCTGACTTCCACATGATGGGCGATCCCTAGGAGGAGCCAACTCCTACCTCCATCCGGTCCCAGTGGAGGGGAGGTTTTCTCAAGTTACGCAAGGCAGGCTGGCATGGCACCAGGAATGTCACTCGTGGACTTCAGCCCACGTCCGGTGAAAAGGTTCCGGTTCTGATGGGTATCAGTGGTTGCACAATAAAGGGCCTCTGAGCCTGGGTGTAGTGTAGTTTGAAAACCTTTCGGGGCTTAGTAGGATATTCATGCTTTCTTGGTTCAAGGTCATGTCTGAGTCCTCGTCCTCTTGCTCTTCACCGCAGCCCTTGAGGGCTGGAAGCCGGGTAATTGATACCAAGACTTCGATTTGTAAAGTTAATACACGCCCAGTTTTGTGGGACTCAAAAGTTTAGGTGGTTGCTGCTTTAATTTAATAAATAGCAGGTGAAACGAGCCCTCAGTCAATCGCACACTGTTTAGTGGGTGGACCCAAACACATCTTTGTTTATTTTTTCTTTGTTGTATCCTTTGGTGTAATATATATGCTACCATTACTTGTTATCTACTCACCTCGATTGTGTGGACACACTAGCAAGCTACTGACTCCGCTCTGCTGGAGCTTCTAATTTTTTTTTCTGTACTTGGTTATATTTTACTCTAAATGTCAGCGAACCACGCGGTGGTAATCGTTCTTGTGAAAAAGACTCAACAATCAAAACGTGTGTTAGTCTGACGCGCGTTAGTAGAAAAGCGTGACAAGGAAATGCCCATGTAAAACAACCCATTTTAGTTTAAAGCGTCTTAAGGTGTGATTTGCTACGACGCGTCAGACGCAAATTAGAGCAGCACATGTCATACGCGATGTACTCCTTATGTTTTTAAATTAAACCAGTTTGGTAGTCCGCGGCCAGCGCGCATCACACCACAAGCGGTAGCGTCAGACGCGAGCACTCCTTTGGAAGCAATAGATGCAAGCACTCTTCTGGAAGCAGTATACACGCGAACACTCGTATGGAAGCAGTAGAGATGCAAGCACTCCTTTGGAAGCAGTATACACGCGAACACTCCTATGGAAGCAGTATACACGCGAACACTCCTATGGAAGCAGTAGAGACGTAAGCATTCCTCTGGAAGCAGTAGAGGCGTAAGCACTCCCCTGGAAGCAGTAGAGATGTGAGCACTCCTTTTGAAGCCGTATAGGCCCGAGCACTCCCCTGGAAGCAGTAGAGATGTGAGCACTTCTTTTGAAGCCGTATAGGCCCGAGCACTCCTCTGGAAGCAGTATAGATGCAAACACTCCTCTGGAAGCAGTATAGATGCAAACACTCCTCTGAAAGCGGTAGATACACAAACAGTTCTCTGGAAGCGGTAAAGACGCAATCACTCCTGTGGAAGCGGTAGAGATGCAATCACTCCTCTGAAAGCAGTAGACTCAATCACTCCTCTGGAAGCGGTAGATATGCAATCACTCCTCTGGAAGCGGTAGATATGCAATCACTCCTCTGGAAGCGGTAGATATGCAATCACTCCTCTGGAAGCGGTAGA
>CABFOV010001419.1:107949-118679 GCA_902141375.1 Timema poppense
GCCCCCCCCCCCCCCCCCCCTGTACCACCTAGTGACGTCCCTGATTGTATAAACTCCTTCTCTACATAGGACAAGAAAGCGGAACAGTAGACAGGTAAGCGGCAGGGACAAAAAATAATCATTATGGGCTTAAACAGGCACGAGCACTATTTTGTGTACCCCTTGCATATTCTCAAATTATGCTGACGCCACTCTCGCAATATACTAGCCAGTGGTATTCAACTTTAATGTTAGCGCACCCCAAGATTTACAACTTTTCTTTAACTTTGTACCCACAAATTTGTTGGTGCATAGTGTAACCTATACATATTCTATAATCTACATCTAGGAAAGAGAAAGAAAAATATCGCTCTCCAATCGCATGTACTGCACTTAAGTCCGAATCTCTTACAGTAAACCATAAATATAGCCCTAGTTATTAAGTGTTTGAAATTAAATATAAATTTTTAAATTTTATGCACCCTCCAATATGTTTTTACTTACTCCCAGTGGTCCTCGTTCCCTGGGTTGAATACCCTGGGCCTAACCCACTTCGGTGGCCGCGTGGTCTAACGCGCTTCTCTTGCAGTATACTAGACTGCCGATGACGGGGAAATCGAGGTTAAAATCTCGGTTGGGTGCACTGTGGGTGGTTTTTACGAAATTGTTTTCTACTCTCTCTCTCCACGCAAATGTGAGTACACTTTCAATATAACCTTCCAACCCCTAAAATCATAAGCGTAAGTAATACATAAGAGTATAACCCGAACGGGTAGTTAACGCGGTGCTAAGAAACCCAAAACATTTGACCTTTTCTTTTACCCTACTGCAACTACGTAAAAATAATGACATTTTAACTGTCCATTTTATATGTTTTTCTTTTGCTATAATTTATCAAGTTTAAGCCAAACTAACTTCAACGTAACTAACTATATTCTACACTCCAATTTATATCCTTTATTGGTGTCATAGTTTGTACAACATAAATTAACTATATCTTACACTTCATTCTATATTCATCTTTGTTGTATTTGTTTCAAAGTTTGTACAATGTAAATTATCTATTTTACACTCCATTCTATAATATCTTTGTTGTATTTGTTTCAAAGTTTGCACGACGTAAATTAACTATATTTTACACTCTTTTTAAATTCGTCTAAGTTATATCTGTTTCAAAGTTTGTACAACGTAAATTATATAATTAATAATAAGAATTAATATTAAATTAATAATCATATTCGGCAATATTGTATTTGTTTGAAGGTTAAGCCACGCATAGCTAAACTATTTCCCTCTCCAGTTTTAATCCTCCGAGGTGCATTCTCTTCAAACTTGTGTGGGAGGGTGACATAGCTCTAAGAGAGGGTCTGTGTTGTGTGTGGTGGAACCCTCACAATGCACAAGCAACATACGTTTTAGAGGGTGTCAGGGGGTGGTTTGGTTAGGGGATGTGATATTGTTTCCTTGTACAGTCTGACAATTATTGTGTGTGTTAAACTATACTCTGTACATGTTGACAACATTACCAGCACTTTGGTGGTATCAATGTCTACACAGTCGAAAGTATTTTTGGTAAAGGTAGACTGGTTCATTGTTCAGCCTTTGAAGTGGAAAGTGGAAAGGCAGATGCCAGAACCTATATACACTCTCTCTCTCTCTCTCTCGCACTGTCATTCTCTCTCGCACTGTCATTCAACATTTATATGATTGAGTTGGGATGAAATGAAAGTCTGTATTTGAGTCGTTCATTTGAAAAAGTAATTAAATCCACTTGAATTTTTTTTTTGCTAGAGTAAACAAAACTAATATAATTTTTCTCACTTAAGCTATCAATAAGATTTTTTTAAATAAAGAAAAATTCAATATTTTGTTTTACAAAGTGTGTATAATCTGTCATAAAAATTACAATTTCTACTAAATAAAATGAAATACACTTGACTTTCTTTGCAACAGGACAAAGGATTAAGATGATTTTGGAACTGGAGTGGCCACCATTTATATTTTCTGCACTGATACAAAAACAGTTAAATCTTAAGGGTAATGTATTGGACATTTAGTTATTTATTGAAAAAATTAAATATTTTACTCTTTTATATTTATGTCAAACTCAAATGAAAATAAAACACTAAACAGAGGAAAACATGATTGGCAAAACAAGTTTCATAATTATTATTTTTTTAGTTCAATGAAAAGTAAAATTTTGAACATTTTTGAATTTAACAGGAAATAAAAATGTTTATGCAACAACTTCATTGTCATCTTCAGTGTTAATTTCCAAATCGTGCAGGATATCTTTCTTATCAATTCCTTCATCAGGCTGTAATGAAGCCAGTCGAAGAAAAACCTCGGAGTAAAAGTTGAGTTTGGGAACGTCTTGCCACTGTTCTCTATAGTGTAGTTTACTTTAGCAAGCTTCATTGGGACACCTTTTGGAACTTCTTGAATACTTGAAATTGAGAATTTTTTACTCTTCTTGACCAGGGATTTTTTATTCACCACATTCAAACCAATTAAATAGTTCTCCTTGAACTAGAACACATTTCCTAATCTTAGATCTTGAAAAAAGAATCTTCTTTGATTTATGGAATTGAAAGTGTCATTGACCCGGTTGTTTCAAAATTTCATCTCCATAAATTTTCCAGTCCTGAACAGGACAACTTTCTCTAAGATGTTCTACTGTACAATGTTCCGCAATCACTTTGATACACCCTGGGTTGTCAATAACACTATTTGCTCTAAACTGTAGTTCCAGGTTTCCAAATACTCTATTCGGCGGAATGAATGAGTGGCCCACATGTTGTGAAATAAAGTTCTTTTTAGATTTATAGGTCTGCATCCTTATAGTAGTAAAAGTGGATTTTTCTGATGTTTTGCATAGAAAGCTGGATAAACTTATATCCACTTTTACCTCTGTAGATCGCATGTAGGCATCTTTGGGGATCCTTTTTGGATGGTGTCTGGAAAAAATAATAGTGAATTACGTACTATACTCTTTATTTAAGTGCTCAAAGTAAAAGTACAATGGTAACCATATGAATTTGTTCACATACTTGTCCATCTTTATTAATGTTCCTTTTCCATGTTTCTTGACGTTTTTTCTTCTTCCTCGACTTGTTAGGTGTTTTAACAATGCATTTTTCCTTGGATATGCCATTAAGGTCTTGATCCAACATTTTTGAAGAAATTACCTACGATAAGGTTGAAAAGTAATACACAAATAAACTTCGACATGTTGTTAAAATACCAGCTGCTCTACAGTGTAGCTAACATATTACTTTCTTGTACCTACTTAAAAATTATTTTTAAAACCCATATCATTGTATTTGAAAGTAAGCTAATTTTAATTGTAGATACATTATCGATAAAAAAATGGTCCTTAATGGTACAACAAAGGATTTAGCTGCTTTTGCAATTTGAAGTATAAGGTTGACATTTTGACATATGGATTTAACTGCTTTTCCAATTGTAGATGTGACTGATGGATATAAGCATATTCGCAACAGTAAGCACTGGGGATTTAACTTCTTTTGCTAAGTGACCTAATTTTATCCCTTGATTTTATACGGTTCATAACTGTTTTTGCTCGGTTTTTAAAGGTTCTACTCTTAGCCAATGAGCTAAGGAATCTAGAGATATTAATATCGAATTTTTTTTTTTAACTTTCAGATATAGCTGCTTTTGTAAATAGGCAACTAATTTTAACAATATTTATAAAAAAAACATTTTTTTGGCTCGAATAGATAAAACAATGTTTCTAAAATACTACATATAAACCTCAACTGAGTCAAAAGTTCACGAACAGTCCTATGGGCGAATCGAAACCAAACCAGAACTTTTTATCTTAATTTAAAATGGGTGACCTGGCGGTCTAGGGTTAAGGTGTCAGACTTCTGTGCTGACAGCCGGGGTTCAATCCTCGGTCGTGGCACAGATTTATCTGATTACTAAACCCCTCCTTCACCTCTGACAAGACATCTTGTGAATGTGGGGAATGCCAGGCCTCCACCGTGGTTCGGATTCCACGTTAAACTGTAGGTCCTTCATTTCATCTCACAATCACCCTACCATTACACATTAGCGTAAGTGCGTATAACCCGAACGGGTAGTAAGACGCGGTGCTAATAATAATAATAATAATAATAATAATAATAATAATAATATTTAAAATGTTTCTGGATGAATGACGCAACGCTCATGACAAACATTCGAGAATGGTTCAAATTACTATTTGTATAAAACCAAACAAAACATGTCTAATGAAGTACTAGTTTACTTTGAAAAAAAAAAGTATTTTGATTATAAAAAATGTGAATGTATTTACTTTAACTCGCTTTCTCTTCCACCCTAACTTAGCAATGGCCATTTTTATTTTTTTATTTTACGCATGCTTTCCAATCAAAAATATTATATCAACATATAAACTACCCGCTTCGATAGCCGCATGTTATAAGGCGTTTCTCTCGCAATAGACTAGATTGTTGGTGACGGGGATATCGTGGGTCAATCCCCAGTCGAGTGTACTTAAGGTGTTTTTCCCTGAACTCTTTTCAATTTTATTCCCACGCAAATGCGGGTAAACTTTCTTTAAATTCAATCTTACTCATTCTTAACCCACTAGCTTAAATATTACTACTATTCTCGCTTTTAGCACAGTGTCTTACGGACCCCGTTCTAGTTATACACCTGTGTACTAATCACGCTTATGGACTAAGGATGAGTAAGGTTAATTTTATAGGAATTGTACCTGCATTTTCTTGGAGGGAAAGTAGAAAACCATTTTGAAAAATCTTTATTTCACCCGACCAGGATTTGAACCTCAATCTCCCCGTGTCATCGGCAGTCTAGTCTCGTGTGAGAGTGACGCCTTAGACCATGCAGGCATAAAGGTGGGTGGCGTCATTATTATATAAGCGTATGGACCGGACGGGTAGGAAGATTTAGTGTTCAATAAAAATAATAGCAACACATAAATTGCAATCAAACAAGCAAAGAGAATGTCTAGCACTATACACTCAACTATAATGATTAGGGTGAAACCATACACAAATAGCGACACCCGGGATCGATCCAAGGTGCCTTAGACTTGTAGTCAACTCACTCTAACCACAAACAATAAATACATTAACACTTTTTGACTACGTCCGGTTACCCGTCTGAGCTATCCATTTTTCAGTTACACTAATTATTATTATTAGTACCACTTCTACTTTTACGATTATTATTATTATTGTTGTTTTTAATATATTCAATAGTAAAATTTATTGCAAATTTTCCCTTGATCTTGTAGGCATTCATATCCCTTCTCGGCTTCTCGTAATCCAAAATTATTTTTTCTCACTAGCTCTTATAAGATAAGCCCTATAGGTCGTTGTATCCACAGCGCCAATCCTAGCTTTGTCGAATTCTACTTTTATCATAAAAGAAAAGCTAAGCTCAGAGAGTTATTTAAGTAAATCGCTTACAATAATTGATCACTTAGAGGTTCTGCCTACAATATCTAAATTTTAAAATATTCTGATTTATTTTTTGCATATTGTTACTGCTTTTAACCACTCTTTAGTTTTTTTGTTATTATTGTCATGTTTTACTATAATCATTATTAATTACGTTTTGATAACTATTAATCATTATAAAACCTTAATTAGGCATTTTTGTTTCTCTTATTTTCTTGTGTAAATATATGTATTTGTATGGTACTTGTGTACTTTCAGTGCTGGCCTGTTATATGTCCGACTGTTGGCCAGCACTATAATAAGGAAATTGAAATTATTATTATTATTATTATTATTAGCACATCGTCTTACTACCCGTTCGGGTTATGCGCACTTACGTTAATGGGTAATGGTAGGGTGATTGTGAGATGAAATGGAGGACCTACAGTTTAACGTGTAATCCGAACCACGGTGGATGCCTGGAATTCCCCGCATTCACAAGTTGTGATTAATACACGTCTTGTCAGAGGTGAAGGAAGGGTTTGGTAATCAGATAAATCTGTACCGGGACCGGGGATTGAACCCCGGCCGCCATCACAGAAGTCTGACACCTTACGCCTAGACCACCAGGTCACCTACTTCACACTAATTAACTAGTAATAAGAAAGGTAGCATATTTATGATTGGTCACCGAATTTTCATGGAGAACATGGCAACATTTTTGAACTAATTTAAATTATTCCAATTGTGGTTTTCTCTATACGGACAGTGTCGTAATTATAATGATGTTCAACATTTATGTGTTGATAATCATTAGTAATAATAAAATAGTGCGTCAGGGCTTCATTGTCCTTAGCCAAGTTTGTGGGAGGATTAGCTGGTATTAACGTACCTTTGCCCAAGGGACGCCCGAATATACTAATCGTACATCCTTTCCTTGGAGGCTCTCTCCATGTCCCGATGAGATGAGGTGATGGTGATAGTGAGGGTGTTGAACCAGTGGAAACATTTAAACCTAACTTACACCTAGTTAACCAAGCTCTAGTGACCGTTGGAGTAATTCTTCTTTCGAGAAAACTACTCAAAGCACCAACCGGGAATTGAATCTGAGACCCCTAGACTCGTAGCCAGGTGCACTGACCACTAAACCATGAGGCCAATTATATTAATTAGTTATATATTGCTACACACCCTTGTTTGCAACTGGACTGTCTGTATCTCACACAAACTAATATAAGGAAACAGAAGAAGGAAAATGTTGGACGATCCTTATCGATATCTTTCAGACTATTGGATGGCTTCAGAATTACTTTCCCAATATCCTTCCATGTAAATTTAGGTACAATTCCTCTAAATTCTACTTTTCTCATCCTAAGCCCATTATGGTAATAAAATGAGGATAGTTCAGAAAAGTAGGGAGATGTGAAAAAATCAAAATCAACAACTACCTCATTTCAAATTTGTTTCCAATTCGAATGTATGTAGTACATATTTCTTTAATTATATGTCATTTTAAATACATTTATGAAAAAAAATTAGTTGAATTTTTTAAGGAGTTTTAAAATAAAAATAGGGTCTAAAAAATAAATAACACAAATTAAAATTAATTAGTATAGATATGTTTACGTACTTTTACAGATATCTGTCCAAAGAAATTATGAAAATGTAACAACTGTTATACAAATCAAGAGATACATTATACTTTTTTAATAAAATCAGAAGCCAAATTTTAATTAATTCCAAAGATACGAATTAATATAAAAACCATTTGAATCTACGTGGACAAAACATTCTTCACTGAACAAATTGTTTTCATATTAAGTAAAAGATGGCTTCAAATTTAATATAAAAATAATTAAGTTGTGAGTAAACTACTGTACAATCCCCTCCTTCCCTTTCGTTCTTAAACCACAATCTCTTTGTAACATTCTAGTTAGCAAAAGTTGATACCGTAAATGGATAAAAAAATTAAGACTGCCTTTTTTCTTACGTAATGTGTTTTATATATTTTTCAATTAAATTTTAAAACTCCCGATTTTAAAAGACTTTTGGATTTTTTTTTTTCCGTATCTTACTACACGTCGGGGTTGTATCAGATATGATAAAGGTAGAATTTAGAATAAATGTACCAGAATTTGGGTGGAAGGAGATTGATCAACCATTTAAGAACACACCCTTAATTTACCTGCATGAGCTTGAAATTTAGTCAGCGTGGCCACTTGTGAGGGTAGTTATAATTTTAATATACGAGAGTTATCTATTGAAAAATCCCATTACAGTGGTCGTTCAACCTAAGGTGTCAGGCTCACGATATATTATATTGCCAGTTCCGGAGAAGTCAAAGCTAAAATCTTGGCTGAAGTCAACCGGCGGGGGTGGTATTTGACAAATAATTTTTATCACGTCACTATTTTTACCTTTTCTCCAAAGTGGTGTGGGTACATCTGCTCTAAGTAACCCTCCTCAGTCCTATTTCTGAGATTAAATTGGTAGTAACTCTTATGTTAAAAATTATAACTATAGCATGTTTACCTACAAAAGATGAGTACAAAAAACTTAAGTACTAATGAAATACTAAATGATTAAGATCCTTTTGTTTATTATTTAGTTTTGTGTAGCACCGCACCTTACTATCGGTTCAGGTTATACACATATGTACTAGTTATGCTAATGCGTTAGGTATGAAGAAGTCTGAACTTAGAGAAAGTTTAACCGCATTTGTTTGGAGATAAAGTGGAAAACCATTAAGGAAAAACCAACCAAAGTATACCCCACCTAAACTTGAACCCTGATCCACCTGCCATTGGCAGTCTAGTCTATTGCAAGAGTGACGCCTTAGACCATGTGGCCACTGAAGAAGGTTACTATTTATTTGGATCTTACTATGCTCAAGATACACTTGCGTAGCAATTGTTCTTTAGTTGAATAAATATATTCCTAATAATCTAATTAAGTTGGTAACACTTTATGTAAATTTGCTTTACATAAGCTATCCTATAATGCACATGAAAAAAGTTTGAGAAAACCAATACATGAAAAATACGCTTAAATTTGTTGTTGTTGATAAATACAAAGTTTTTGCTAACGCTTGAACTATGAACTAAATGTTAGAGCTGTGAACATATACTTAAGTTTCCTATTATGAGCTTACATATCGTTTTTATTTGCTACAACTTTATACTTCACACAACAAACATCCAGTGCCTTTTAAATTACCCTTTGAAGTGATAAGTGCTTAGGGCCTACAAATGTCTAAACAAGCAACTTAAACCAATTTGTATATTTTTAGCACCGCATCTTACTACCCGTTCGAGTTAGACGCCCATGTACTAATTACACTACTAGGTTAGGGAGTAAGAAGTTTTAATTTAGAGGAAATGTAACCGCATTTGCGTGAGGTAAGAGTGGAAAACAGTTTAGGGAAAACCAGCCCATACGGGATCGAACCCCAATCTCCCCATCTTCGACAGTCTAGTTTATTGCGAGGTTAGGGCCATGGACCATGTGGCTACCAGAGTGTGTGTTTCATAAGCTAATTACAAATTTAGGAATGATAAATTTGAAACAGTAACATCTGCAGGTGAGTGTTGTCTCAATCTCTATAACTTGAGATGTATAAAACTTTAACTGATTTGGTCAGTTTCGATTAGCTCATTTGTCATTATGTATCTCATTTTTAATTTCTCTTAACCCCTCGAAGAGAAAAAGAAATATTGTGAACGTAAGAAATAAATAAAATCGAACTGGAGATTTTGACAAATGCCGACTTTTCATGACCCCCTGAAAGCGAGAAGTGGTTTACGGGATGTCGTCTGTTTGTCTCTTTGTCTGTCTAAATCTTGGCCGAGAGCCGAATTTATTCTACCGATCGGGCCAAGACTTGATATCTAGGGCTTACTTTGTAGTTTATAAGGTCTCCCCAGATAAGTTTTTGAAATTAGATAAAAACCCTAAAATTAACTGTAGTTTACTGGAGGGCAAAAAGAGATTAAATCAATATTCTTAAAATTCCTCTAACGATTTTTATTAAAATTTGCAAACGCGCTAGTTTCATGTTGAGCTAGACCGCTGAGGACGGGATATCTAGGTTCGAATCTCACTCAGGTGAACTGGGGTGGTTTTTTCTAAATGGTTTTTCACTCTACCTCCACGCAAATGCGGGTTAACTTCCTCTACATTCAACCTTTCCCATTTCTAACCTATTAGCGTAATTAGTACATGAGTGTATAAACCGAACGGGTAATAAGACGCGGTGCTAGGTATTATTATTATTAAAATTTGTATATACGTATGGCATAACATTACAAACAAATGGGCAACTCTCATTCACCCATGCGAATGACTTTAAGGGCATTTTAGAGAAGCGAAAATTTCAAATTTTAATCATACAACTACAAATATTTGAGATAAGAAATAACTTATTACTGTAAAGTTGTAATATTATTAAAAATTAAAATATTTTAACTTGGAATGTATTTTTATAAAACCAATAGTTTCTGAGCTATAAGTAATCATATAATAGTTTTATGGAGTACTTAGAAATATAAAATTGATTGCTATCCTTGTTTATCAATGTTTCCGTAGCATTGTATATTATTAAATATACGCTATTTGGGGGAGTGTTTCTTCAACAGTCTATATTATTTAGTTTCACAAATATAACGAGTTTTTAAGTAAAATCTCTATTTTAAGTTCAAAAAGAATGTCTGTGCGGTTAGACCCTACCATTTATTTTTATGGATGCGCAGATAGTTTAGCGTAATTGCGTGATGGAATATATTTAGGGCACATTTTGTATTATAGATTTATTCATATTAATGATTAATTATAAATTTAGTAAAATTCAAGATTTTCTTAATATTTTACAAATAAACCTAGGTACCGAAATCAACAATCATTTAGTTATAATTTATAAAACTTTTGTCTCAGTTAGACCGTGATGTTTCTGCTGACTTGACCAGAAATAGTCTAGACACATAACTAGATCCTAATTTACAAATTTGAGATTTTCAAATTTTTTATTTAGTGAATTAATAATAAAATAAGGTAGATATTCTCTAATAATTAATTTTATTTATTTTACTAGATACGCACAAAAACTTACAAACATATAAATGATAAAATATCAACATTTTCATGTTTAAAAGACAGTAAAAATATTGTATTCGCATACTATCTACTATTTGTTCTTTTTAAAACTGTTACCGACTGTTATCGATACATTTGCTTCAATACAAGTAGCAAGTACAGTGTTGATGCTTGTTTCCTATACTAAAAAAAATTGTGTGATACAGGGTGTACCATAGTATATGGGACTCA
>CABFOV010001420.1:0-101930 GCA_902141375.1 Timema poppense
AAAAGGTGCCATTCAAAATTAAATCGTGGATATTTTCCTAAACGATGACAGGGGCTTTTATAAGACAAATCGTAACCCTTCTTCTCCAATCCTGTCAAATGGCCTGTAAGACATCCCACACATTCCATCACAAGCCTTAAATGTAAAACAATTCACAATTTTTTAATACAGTCCCATAATCTTAAATAAATGCAGCCCCATCACGGTCATAGTCTCCATCTCCTTCCCAAGGCTATATAATTTACATCCCAATCTTCCGCAAATTATCCTAAATTGCCTGGAACTACCTCTGCTTCATCAACTCCGATGCCAGATCTTGCTTTGGGTGAAGAGTTTTATCTGCAGGAATTAATTTAATCAAGTGTTGATAAATACAAATAAACCATCACACTTTAATAACTGTTGCCATACAAATGTGTTTATAAAGCCACTGCTGTATTGTCTTGCTTATACACGATTTATCAATAACAAAATTAGTTGTAAATTTCATTCAGTGTGTCTATTTGATATTCAAAAACTTCAGAAATTTGAGGCTGATAACTTTTATCTTATTTCGAAAATGTAGCGTCTAGAAAGCGCATCGTTATGGCAGCTTTTCCTTAACACATGAGGATTTTTTCATGTATGTATTCTTCTTCAACACTGTGATCAATCAAGTTTATGATAAATTAAAAATCTTTCTTTTTCATTAATGCACAATGTTTTTATTATTCACTGATTTCTTGGAATTTCAAATCAGGAAGCTATTCTTTTTGTATACAGCTATTTCTGCCCCCATTTACTTTCCCTTGTTTGTTTTGTTGTAAAATGTCTTAAAGTGTATGCTGTGGTAGTTATTTGTTGTTTATCCATAGGCTTGACGTTGGTATTCCCCCGCTACAACACACGACTGATGGAAAATGTTAAACGCCACAATGACCGTGATGGAACGACGATCGGATCTGCCGAAATGTTGTTTCACATGTGTCACGTGTATCGTCCTCCCGCTACAGCCCTGATCGCGACAATGTTATGTGTGTCATTTTCATTGTAAACAATTGAAATAAACACCAAATATATCATTAAAAAAAACTATAAACCTATTATTGAGTTAATTAAATATATTTTTAAAATATAACGATTGTATTTCTCTCTGTTAGGATTGTGTTTATCAACCTCAATCAATAATTTTGACATTAAATATCTTCTTTACTCGTTCTCTCTTCTCTCAACAAATAAGTGGTTCATAGCCCCTAACCCTAAAGTCCCATTATTGTACCAGCGCCTTCTATTACTGAGATTTGGATGGAATTTTTAGGTTTCAAACAATTGTTAATATCTTGATCCATTTGCTACCGTGTTATTTGAGTATGCACACCCCAATTTTCTTACTGATATCTATGACATTTAAAAAAGTTTTTAATTCTACTTTAACGAATTAATATTCATAAAATCTTGCTATCCGCAGCTGTCACGTTTAATAAAGATTATCAAAACCTATTAAATAGCACTAATAATATAGCAAAATGCTTTCAATGTTGACTACAAAAAAATATTTGAATTTTCTAAAAGGTGCTCCAAACGTCTATTCGTAAGAAAATCAAGATATACATTCAATGCCTCATGTATGTTTAGTGTAAGATAAATTTTTAAATTGGCTGAAGTAAAAGAAAAATGAGTTGGATAAAAATTAGTTGGGAATTGTCTTGGAACCTATACGTGCTAAGAAGTTTAAATCAAGCCAATTGGGTAGGGAGGAGGATTATATAATTTATTAGAGATTTACCTGTACTTGTGTAGAGGTTAAGGGGAAACCATTTAGTGAAAAGCACTCTTAGTAAACGCAGATGAGACTCGAACTCCTACATTCCAGTAACCTGTATACTAGATAATATGTGGTTGACGCATTTGTCCGCGTGACATCTCATGTGAGGAATGAAACCCACACGTATAAGCGAAAGGGATAAGGCGTGGTCCTTGGCTTGTGCGGCCTGATGGTTACGGGGGAATCATGGTTTGAATCCGAGCCTGGAGTGCTGAAGGTATTTTTACCTAGATACTTTCTCACTCTTTCTCAACACAAATGCAAGTACACATCCTCTAAAACAGTGGCTCTCAAACTTATTTAGGTTGTACCCCTTGATCATGATTAAAAGTCTAATGTACTGTAGCTCCACGGTAAAATTTTCCCAAATGACAGGTAAAATATCAGGTAAACCAAAAAATATAATATTCCTCAGTTGCCTCGAAAACTCCCGCCACATTTAGGTATCGTGTCATTTTACCCATTTTCCCTTGAGAGCTGCTCGCGTACCTCCTGAAACTCGTGCGCATACTGCTGGGGGTACGCGTACCGCAGTTTGATAACCACAGCTCCAAGCTATACCGTTCTCATTTATACTCCATCATGGCTATAGTATAAACGGGGGCTAGCTAGCCCTTGACCACAAACATCAATTTAAAGTGAAAATGTGCCCCATAATTCTCTAGAGCCCCTCAGGGTATAAGAGCCATTCTTAATTTTAATTATTTTACAATAATAGTAATAATAATTATTACTTATCTTCTTATTAGTTCTCCTAGATGGCCTCGAATATTCCAGTAGTAGAAAACTTGGCGCTTCAATTAAAAATCTTGGGTTCAAAATCCATTTCCAGATCTCATATGACAATACATGTTTGAATTATTAAATACATATTTTACTTGGATTATTAATTAGTAAATATAGAAAGGAGTTTCAAGTGTAGGTATAAAAATTAAGGGCAGTCCCTACTTAAAGGGATATATCCTAATCACAATGTGGTATTTTTAATAACTTTGTCAATTCGATAGTTTTGAAATCACTATAACAATCACCAATTATTTTAGAATGTTATTTTATAATCTGTTAAAAATTAGTTATTTTAGGATGGTCTGTGACTCTAATCAGTAAATTATAATAATTTTGAAGTTAATAATATACTTTTTTTAAATACATATTAGAGCATTATAATCTTATTTGCTTTTTCAACTCACATTTATATGGAGTTTTGGAAATGATTTGTGTAGTACCAAACTCCCTGTTGCCAAGGAGATTATTCAGTGCAGAATTAAGGCCGTATGATGGCCTAAGTAAAGCCCAATTTTTGTGCCTCCAAGGCCATTCCATTGCTTAGCTGGCAAGATATTAAGACTCAGTGAGAGTTAAATGTGAATCAGGTCTTTAACACCTCCGTTCTACTAAAAACAAGGCAATCCACAACAACCGAACAAAATATATGATATTTATTTAACATTAAAAAGGAGCAGGAAATATATTATAACTACTATTTATAACTATATAAACTGACCTAAATAAAAAGTTTCATCCCTGTCTCATGTAATACGTAGAAAGTTATCTCAAATATCAAATAACCTCGTGGGACGCATAATAATCTAATGTTGGTTGATTTGGGTGTAGTAAAATAATGAGATAATTAAAATATGAGCTTAGATAATTTCTATGAATCTGGAATTCCTTAAAATTCAATGGCTACAGCTATGGTACCAGTATTCTGTGATGCTCCTCTTCACTTGGTGCCCTAAACACGTGCCTGTATTGCTTAGTGGTTAAGCCAGGTCTGATATTAATACATTGAACATTCTAGTATATTTACCTTGTTACAAAGGTGAAATGTTTCTCGTAATTATTTACCTCAGTCCCAGAACTGTGACATTTTGTGTGAATTATCGTCTAAACTAAGCTAATTATTTTTTTTTTAGCATGTAAGTTTTTTAATGCAATAGAGACATGTTTTTCCCTGTCGCCTGCATTTTGTGTGGCCTTTATTCTGAAATAACTAAATAATTTATAGTAATTTGGAATTTTTGGACATCTGGAACACTTCTCAGTGTTCGAGTAGGGTGAAGGAAGTGAAATACACCTCCTACATTCATAATGGCCACTACGTGAGTAAAAGCTTGAGCTATGCGTGTATTCATATTTCAAACTTGTCACCAAGTTCGTCATTAAAACTCAGGATCGAGATTGAATGTTTTGAAGGATCGTCATTGTCTAGCTTTCTCTTGATGTACACTACCTAAACTATATATATATATTAAAAAGAGGTAAGTATAGGCTATTTAATTTAGATGAGATCGGCAGTTTCATTAATAAATCATTCATTAACATTACAGTTAAACAGTTAAAATCATTATCACAATATCAAGTTTCACATTATTAACGTAATAGAGATCTAAAACTACTTCATATCAGTACACTAATTCAATATTTTCATCCATTTTGTATTATCCTTATTTGTAAATGTATTACCGTGGCATGGCAATTAACATATTTTTACATGTTAACTTTCTAAAATTTAAAATTTCGTTTGGATTTAAAATTTAACATCGATAATACACTAATTTTTTTTAAACTTATGATACGTAAAGCTTGTAACGATACGTCCAACTGCAAAACTAGCATTAGCTACTATCTTGTTTTAGAATTTTGTTGGTTAACCTGTCTAAAATCAGTTATGATAAACATTGCAATAAATCATATTTAACTTAGAACATTTAAATAAAACAGGGTCCACTAAAAAGATTATAACCATCTTATTTTTAATTTTAAAATTTGAACATAAACTTTAATAAGCACTAAAAAATTAATTAAAATAAATCTCGTAATAAGGTAGTTTACAAGAGGTGCTCGTTATGGCGCATGCGAAACAAGTCTTATAGGAACGGAACTGGAACAAAAATGTGAAAATGTACGACTATTACGTTGAATAATAAACGATATATAAAATGCTCAAATTTCTAAATGCTTGTGATTTTTATGTTTTCTTATAAGGTTATCAAAGTTACGGAGGTTTATTTTGGGGAAAGATTTGCTTGTTTGGACGTCAATTTTTAGAGCATATTCTTGTAATTGTGAGTGTAATATCAATGTACTTAGAGACATGAATGTTCTAACAATTTTGATTGTTTTCTAGTATAGGGCCTATTTTTAATTGAGTGTTGTTCTTAACTTTAAATAATGTTTTTTAAACTGTTATTTCTAGTTTTATTGACATTTTATTTTATTTATTTTCAAAAGCATTCCCAATTTATAAAAATGAGTGTTATTCATATTTATTAACACGTGTTATTTTTATATATTTTTAAAATCTCTCATTTTAAAGATGTGGTATTCACATTTCATCCTTTTTATGAATTGACATTTTAAAATTATTATTTAATTTTAAAATAACAAATATAGGGCCTATATTATTGACGTTATAAAATTATGAATATACTCGGAATCGGGATATTTCTGTAATACTTGGCTCGAGTTCGAATCAAATTAAATAATCCAAGCTCTAAACTCCTAGTAAAAGCCCAATTTGCTATGATCAAAACGGTCCCATTTTCATGCATTCCGCACCAACCAATCATCTAGGTTCCGTCTAACCTTGAGGCGTTTCAGTATCTACTAGCTTGCGGTAGCAATTTATCCCTCTCACGAAGTGATTGGTATTCGGCGTGGTTTGAATGGAAAGCCTTTTGAAGCTGTCCAGCCATCTGTGACGTAAAGTCACCACAAAACCTTCTACAGATATTTCAGAGGCCTTCGAGAGTCACTAGCATATACAGTCTCTTCAAAATGTATAGTTCATTCTAAAGGTGTATTTAACACAAGAGGCTATCGTTTCTTAATATTATATTATAAGTTATAAGATTTTTACACGTATCACTACCTTTCTGGACTATATGCACTTTAATTACACTAGGGGGGTGGGGGGTAGGAATAAGGAATGTTGCATCTAGAGAAAATAGCCCTCATTTGGCAAGAAGGAGAGTTAGCAACAATAAAGCACGCACCTTCTCTGTACACTTAGCTGATATTCGAACACCAATCTCAGCATCCCCGGAAAACTAGAGAAGGCGAGACCGATTAGTAATTGTATAATTTTTTTAAGGGTTGATTTTATTTAACATGCCAGAATTTTTTTTATTATTTTTATGTGGTTAGAGAAAATATAAATTTGGGGTGTGTGGGTGGTTGATAATTTATCTAATTACCTTAGGGCTTAAACTATTGTTTTTATGTTTTAACTTATACAGTCTATTGGAATAGAATAAAATCCAGCCAACCTTGGTGTTTGAATGGTTCAAGATGTTGCTATCAAAAAATTCTGGACTGCAGGTGATGGGAAGATTAAGGTTCGAATCCCAGTCAGATGTATTGAGAGTGTTTTTCCTATATAACTGGCTACTATTCCTCTAAGTAAATACGTGTCCACTTCCTATTAATTCAATCTCCCTCGTCTCTAGAACAATAGAATAAATAATAAATATATATGTGCATTGTCCAACCAAGTAGTGAGATACGGCAATAAGAAGTAAATTCCACAACTAATACAATAAATTATTTTAAAACAAACTTATATGAATAAAATGGCTCCATTTGTGGTGCACTTCTATCAACATGACTAAAACCGTATTTGTTTACCTATGAATAGGCTTAATTGAAGGTAATACAAAAATAGGGAAAGAAAATTAAAGTTATATTTTGAAGTAACTTAATATTTAGCAAATATTTACAAGGGATTAGTTTACATAAGGTTAAATGAGTTGATATATTATAACAAATATTAATTTATTGTGGATAAATTAGACTAAAAGTATGTATACACTGATAACAAAACATTTGAGGTTATTAAAATTACATATTTGAAACAATAAAATTATAAAAATAATCAAGTGTTGAAAGTTGATATGTGAGATTATATAACATTTAACACTCTATAGATATGATTAATATATTCAAATTTAAGGTGACTTTATGTTTAAAGCTTTCAGCTTCTATATTATTATCATATCAGTGATAAATATAATTTGATTAATATATGATTTGATTAATATGTTGAGTGAGGGACTGACGATCTGATGACTTTCCATCAAACTGGACTGTGGACTGAACACCCATCAGTCAGAACCGACTGCGTGTGGGGAAAGCGGTTGAGAAGTCAGTCCAAATGATCATTCCATCAGTCTGCTGCCGATTGTCTTGGATCAAACACCATTGTGTGTTAGTCCCCTATGTTTATTGATACAAATTTTTACTGAGAAGTGAAGTAATATATTACATATAAATTGTATGAATAACTTTATTTTAATTGTGCTTTTATTCTTGTGCCTGTGAGTGTTTAATGGCTTCTTGATTGAAAGACTTTCTTTTTGAATATATTTAGGCATGGCTTGTGAAATGTAAACATTAAAGATTATGATATTAGTGTGAAGCCTACTTGGTTCTATTTTATATAGTGGAAACGGTAGAGCCAACATTAAATAAGGAAATACTAAGCAAAATAATATAAGAATCCTGTCCTCTCTTCAATTGCCATTCCTTCACCTACAATTTTATTTTTCCATCCCCTCTTTTGTTTACGATTTTTAACAATAATTGCAACTGCAGCAAACTATGTTAGTCCATATTCAAGCCTGAAAAACACAAAAATTCGTCCATTACCAACAACAATCTATTACAGACGGAACGTGTGTGTGTTCAAAGATACAGTTCAAACTGACCGTGTGTGGAGCGCTTAGCAATTAATATTATTAGAAATTGTTATATAGTTTTATACCTATGACACTCTAGTCCAAACAAAATTCACACCTCGCCTTTCCCAATATTCCCGTATTATTTTTCCGCTTGTTTTATTCTACTAGTGACAAACTGACCAGAGGGAGGAAACAGAAGCCACTGCATGCATACACTTTATTTACCACTGTTCTGTGGTATACCAGGGTAAAAAAACAAACAATCTGTCGCATTCTGATGAGCAAATACCTACACTTGGCAATATTTTTTTAACTAGGTTATAAACATTTCCGAGAAAAACATTTAATTTTCAAATGAATAATTTGGTTTTTTCATTATTACAAATGAATGTTTCTTTTATAAAGGTTATATTTACTAAGCTTTTGTTTGATTAAGGTTATTCAGAAAAGTATCTATATATGGAACAAAAAAATATTTAGATTAAATTTAGATTACTATGTAAATATAGAGGGCTTAGTATAAATATAACATAAGCCTATTAGCCATAAATATTGTTTGAATTAAATATAACATACTAGGAAAATATAGTATTTTATATAAATATAACATACTATCAAATATAATGTTTTGAAATTAAATGTGACATACTAGCAAATATCGTGTGTCTAAATAAAATGTAACATACTAGAAATTATAGTGTTTAAATAAATTTAGTGCACTAGCCAAATTTATAGTGATGGAATAACTAGTCGAGCTGTTATTGTTGCTAAGTACGGTTATAGCCGCATCCTTAATACCATATTGTTTAAATTTAAAAATGGCACATGGACATGGTAATCGAACTTAGGACCTTTCGCTTAGTATGGTAATGCTCTACCACTGAGCCATCCACAAGTTGTCCTGTGTCCAGGGTTATACTTAAACCATATTTTAAGACAGAGTCTGTGATGGACGTGTGGAAATTTTATGATACTTAATATGACATATAAATAAAGACCTCATGCGTATAACCTGACCAGGAAGTAAATGGTGATAAAAATAAATAAAGATAATAATATGAGTTATCAGATAAGGCATAAAGCCATCTTGAATTGGGAGGTCTTTATTCTTCCAATTGTACAAAGAAAACTGTACGAATGCGCATGTAATAATGAATTGAATAGCCAAGCGGGAGGAGCTCTCCGGACAAATCGAACATAAGCTCTTTGGTCCTTTTTCCCATGATTGCATTTTTAAATTCTTAAATTCTTCCTCCACATTGCGTAGACTTACTAACTTCTTACTTTTTTAATATATCACAATAAACTACAGTTTACAGTCAATTTCTGCGGATCGCCATGAATATTGTCATCGGATATTTTGGGCTATTGGTATTAAATCATAGCAGGACACTTTGCTGTGAGTTATATGCAGATGCAAGATCCAAGATTCAAAACCAGTGTTAATTAACTCTTCAAAGAAAAGGTAAAACATTTTAAAATAATCTATTTCTCTCGGTAATGGTAAGAAAGTTGATATTTGCCGTAGTTGCATTGTGAAAATTCTACAAATATCTGTTAAGAGGCTATGAACTGGTCTAGAAACTGTTCAATAAACAATGTTGAAGGGGCTACCTATGACAGAAAATAAAGACACACACTACAATCGTCATAGGCATATCAAAAGAAAAGTATGGGAGCAAATCAAGAAGTATTTGCATAGTATTCCTCACAAGACCTCTCATTACTGTCATTCACAATCTAAGCTAAACATCTTTGATGATCCCAGTTATAAAATAAAAACATTTCTTAACACATTTAAGACATTTTAAGGGATACAAATTGATATGATCTTGATATGAGCTACAAAACATACAATAAGTTCTATCGATAATCATGTAAACAATCCGTAAACCATGATTGTTTTGACATTTGTGAATGCTGCAGTAAGTGTGAAAAAAACCAAAAAAAAAGGCCTCAAGATTTCTGTAATAATTAGTTTATGTTACACCATAGAAAGGTAAATGCGTATCAAGAGATGGTGAAAAATATAGTTCAGGAGTGCAAATCAGAGAAGTCATTTTCCGTGATTAAAAATTTACTATGCTCAAAGCTCACCCCTAGATAAAATTAATGTCACATCACAGTTTTACATAAGGTCCTTAGCGTTCATATCGATAATAATGACACTTGCTTTATTTATTGCTTTTTAGAAAAAGAAGGAAGGAAAAACCCTCATTCAATTGTTTCGTTTGTAAGCCACTCCCTTCAGGAGATAATGAAAACGTTTACGAATAAGAACATTATTCTGATTACTGGCAATGTGTGGGGACAGACCAAAAATTCAACTGACTGGCCTTTTGTTCATGGATTTAAAAGGAATATGCCCTAGAATTACTACATGTTTATCCTGTAAGAGGTAATAGTTATTGCCAATGTGATAGGAGCCTTTTCCAATGGAAAGTTTATAGAAGATTCAAACAGCAAAAGATTACCTAAGTGCCATAGTTAAATGCCATCAAAATCCCAAGTGATTTGAAGAACTCTGGGATGCAGCACTGTTAAGGGACTTGGAAAAAGCATCGCGTCCATTATTTATGAAGACACTTATGAACAAGTGTGAATAATTCTCCGTTCAGTTATCTGGTCACTAGTGGCAGCTCGTAAGTAAGCCTTAAGGGTGGGCTCTCACTTAAAAATTGTCAAATCAGGTGAACAACAGCTTAACTTATACCAACATTAAAACAATTTTTACTATTTTACAAAATACTTTTTGTAAAATATGAAAATCATAATATTATTAAAATGTAACTCACTTTGTTCAAAGTCAAAGACTATCCATCGTGACACACACACACACCAGTAAACAAAAAATATATAAATAGGATCTTAACACTACCTTGAACACATTATATACAATATCTTTTAAGAATTAGTGTATCCGTAAGTTTATTGTTAGAAAGAAAAATCTAATATTAAATTTTTGTCTGAAATGATTTTTTTAAATTAATTGTTCGCTAAAGTCTGGTATCTTACGAATCATTGACTGTTATATAGACAACATGGCCGAAACATTTACTCTGTCTTCACTCTGGGTGTTTCTTAAGTAGGATTTTATTAAGTTCAGAGTTGAAAAACATCATTCAGTTTCTGAAGTAGTCATAGAAATAATTACAAGATTTTTTAACGCCTTTGTGATTTCATTAAATTTACCATCAAATACAAAGTAAGTTATCAAATTTAATGGTTTCAAGCAGCAAGCGATATGTTCTTCTGTTATTTATGACCTCGAATAAAAAACTTAAAGCTCTCTAAAAATACTTTTATCAATAATTGGAAATGCACTACAAAACTGGTTAATTTCAACAATCGGAAGACAATAATTTATGTTGATTGAGGCGTTTGAACTGAAATATTTTTAATCCACATGGATGGTTTTTGAATACATATATGGTATGTTACTTAAACACAGCTATATCACAAACTTCCTTTGTCAATAAATTGAAATTAAATATTCGTTGTTTTCCAGAAGTAGGACCTTATGTGAGCATCTCAATTATTGCCTTCTATCCGTCGACTGCAGGGAGTAGATTATTTCTAATTTCGATCACTTTTTTGAAGTTTTCAATAGCAGTATAAATTCTCACTGGATCAGTTTGCAAAGTCATCGGTTACACATTTTTGGAACGCCACAATATATTTTCCTAGCATTCCATAATATTATCTATATAAGTGAAAACTGTTTGTATTTTCCTGGATTGAAAATTCCATCTATTTTGTGAGGGTTGAGATATTTTATATTACATAAATGCTCTAAAGCCACTCGCTTGTCTGGAGAATGGAAAAAAATGAAAATTCCATTTAAATTTACAGAAATATTTTCAAAATCATTATATTAAGACCAGCTTGTTCGAGAATTGTATTTAATTGGTGAGCGCAAATATAAATTTAATTGGCATTTTTATATTTTTCTTTGATTTTAACATTTACACCTCCATCACATCAACGCATAACTGAAGCATCATCGTATGTTTGCGCGGTATGTTTATCTGAATCTTTTTATAAAATAAGATCAAGTTGCTGCAAAATAAATTGTGAAAAACCATCTTCGTCTTGTTTGTTTGGTTTTCGAAAAGCCCTATAATCTTTTGCGTACAGGCCATTTAATTCATACCAAAAAACCAAGACTGTTTGAGTTTGTGCAAATACGTAAGTTATTTTGTCTGCCATGAGAGATAAAAATGAGGTGTACTGAATCTCTTTTACAATATATTCTTGGTACTCATCAAGCATGCATTTAAAAATCTCATTTTGTACAGTCTTTGAATTCCTTTTGAAAAAAAATAAAAATATGCTTAACAGAATAAACCTAACCCACAAAGTTCAAGCTAAAGATTAGAGGATTCATAACATTTTAAACATAAAAACGTGTTTTTCTGTGAAGCAATATTAATGACATGTTCCCATTTTACAGATAACTTCTCTCTTAAGAATGGTTGTAGATGCATTTAGTTTTCACATTCGTTAAATTGTCAGAAGGAAAATAATGAACTCAACCACTTTGGTGACCGCATGGTCTAAGGTGCTACTCTTATAATAAACTAGACTGCCAATAATGGGGATATCGTGGTTAGATCCCTGTCGAGTGTACTGAGGGTGACTTTTCTTAAATGTTTTTCCACCATCTTTCACGCAAATGCAGTTAAACTACCTCTAAATTATACCTTACTCATCCCTAACCCATGAGTGTAACAATATATAAGTGTATAGCCAGAATAAGTAGTAAGATGTGATGCTAGAAAATAAAATGAAATCTTAACCACCGCCCCCCTCTCCCCACCTAGCTTTCCTCCTCTCTCAATGTAATTTTAGAATCAAGTTCCATTCAACCACGATGTATGTTTACTGTTTACACCCGGTTGTATTAGACAGTGCTTTGCTCACTGATAAGATAATGTGATGGTAGGTAATTTAACCAGTTCCCGGAAAACTTTAACAGTGAAAGAAAAAGGCCATCTTGACGCAATGATTACTTTTTTAATTCACATCAGCAATGTACACATTTAATTATAAACCTTTGTGTTTTAACTATGAATTGTAAACTGTACGCAATACATTGTTTATTTCTAGCTAGGCAATAATCTTTAAATACAAACCTTTTTATAGATATGTAAACTCAAGATAAATTGATGCAAATATGTGATATGTTACCTGTGTATTTAATATTTGCCTGATAAAAAACTTTTTAGCTGCCAATGTGGAAACTAAGAAACACACATTTAAACTATAAGACAGGAAACCGTTTACTCATGTGTATTTTACTTTTTCATATCTAGATAAATGATTGGAGACAGGGATAAAAAGTTTTGGACTCAATATTATGACGAATCTTTACGTTTTATGTGCGTATGAACCCTGAAAAGTAGATTTTATAATCATGTCTCTCCCAAAGTCTATCCATAGCCACATATCTGAAACGGTTTAATGGATTTTTTTTTCAAACTTGATAGACTAACATTTGCTCACGGCTTTACTCGCATTAAACAATACATCAACATATTTGACAACTTAAAATGATAGAAATGAATAAGAATCATTTTAGAGCAGAGTTTTGTGTCCGTGCAAGAATTCACGAATAAACACTGACTCACTCATATCTACGGATGTGGTATCGAAATAAAAGTATCAATACTGTACTCATTAAAATTATAGAAAGAAAAATATCGATAACGTACTAGTACAGAAAGAAAAGTATCGATAATCGTAAGTATTGCTATCGAAAATTTAATCTTGAAAAATATTTTTTATACAGTAATGATAATTTTAACTTTTGCATCATATTTGTATTTTCAAATTTATTTAAATACTGGAAGTTACAATGTTTTTTAATAATTTAAAACAAATGTTAAAATATGCTTTTTCACTATTCAACTTCTTAAAAAATCTTCCATAATTTACCTTTGGGAGGTGTCATTTTTTAACTACATTCGTCGCTTATATACTCTATCAAATTTATTACTAACCACTGATAAACAAAAGATGAATTGACGTTCTTCCCGGCTTCACCTGATTAAACAACGCACATAAACTTTCTGCTTCGTTTGCTTGGGGCACCCTTAGGTTAAATGATTTCATTGAGCTCTAAAAAATCCTTTTTGTTTGGTTTGTGATGACCTTGCTCATTGATAAAGGAAGAGGTAGTACTGGTTAGCACTCACCTCGTCGCCCAGTCAGGCATCAAGCTGTATTGATAAATAAAGATGAAATAACAGCTGTTAATTATGATGAAATAAACTATATTGAATGCTATAGTTGCTTCTTGCTTGTCAAGCAGGAAATTAGTGAGAATTGAGAAAAGGTGTAATTTGTTCTTCCTCTACAGACCACCCTAAGGGGGCGGCCAGACTGAGCGCGCGAGTGACTAAAATATAAAATAGAACACATGGATTCTAATGGGAGGTGGCCACACTGGAGCGAGCGACTGAGCGCGCGCGCTTGAAAGATAGAACTGTTTATATTTTTCAAGCGCGCGCGCTCGACCCGGTACAGTCTAGTTTACAGGCGCTAGGCAATATTATTGTATGTTGGTTCATTGAGTGCTGGGAAACTTCTCATTTTGACATGATATTTGACTTTTTTCTATCAGTGATAGATTTAACACACTTGCTATTAATGGCCTAATTTAATTGGTAAGACCATAAATATATGTAAGCCCGATATGTTACAATACTTCAATATTATAATCAAAGTAGGCCTTTACAAATAATAATCACCATTAGTTTGGAGAGTATGAAAAAACCACAACAATAAATAAGTTTTAAGAATCACCTTCAGTTCACTGAGCCTTCGAACCTTTATCTCCCAGTCAAAAGCTATGGAGTGCAACGTACCATTCCGCCACTGGTGCGGCTAATCTGATTTTAAAACACTTCAGTACATTAAAAAAAATTGTTGTAAGAATTTTCGAGGAGCAGAGATGTACCAAGTGTCTTTGACAGATACATCTTCTCTAATGAACTAGGGTCTGCTAATTACGCGCTCGCTCGCACGCTTGTCAGTCTGGCCGAACCCTAATAAACATTTAATCTCAGCAGGGCCATACGTGAAGATAGCAAAAAAATTGTTTCTTTCGATACCGGTCCAATACCGGAGTGTGAGTACTAATCAGTAAAAGTATTGGAACAAAAGTATCGAGTTAAAAGACTAGTATCGAGAGGAAAATATTGATATTAGTAAATTATCGATACTCTTTTCGCATCCCTACTTATATTCTCTTCCGCTCCACAGATCTGCTCATATCACTTGCCATATTCTGTACCCACCATATCACGATGAATGATGTCATTGCTTACACCCGGTCTTTTCAACGCTACATTGCTCGTTGGTGAGATGACATGATGGTATACAGCTTACCAAGGTTCCCTGAAAAATAAAGAGTACAACATAAGATCGAACCAATGAGTAGTTTTTGAGTTTACTGATAGCAATCAGTCAGACAAATATTCCGAATATTAATTATTTTGTATTATTATCGTCTATACTACATATAAAAATGGAAAACTACACAAAATTTTAAATTGTGCATACAAATCTAATATCTAAATTTAAGATACAAATATGAGTACGCTAACAGTAATTGTTCTCTTACGTGAACACATTGTTTCAATGTACTATTTAAAAAAACTGTACGGAGTTCCGAACGCACTTTCTCACTCTAGTGTTTGAAAATAGTGGTATTTACCCAAAACTCTTAATATATGTGAAACGAAATAATATACACTAGCGAACCCAAGAATACATTTTTTATGAATCCCAATTTTATATTTTATAATTTAATTTTAAAGAATTAATGTCCTCATTTGTAAGTTTGGACCGATAAAAAAATCAATATTGGGTCCACAAGGGTCAACACTTCGTATTAAAATTTCAACTTACAGTTAGAATTTTCGACATTTTATTAGGTGTTGCAAATCTTCATGCCATCACATTGCTATTAAATTGCTAATTTATAAATTTTGACCAATAAAAAATATAAATATTGACTATTTAGACTAAAATGGAGATAGATCATTGCTGTACAAACATTTCTCCTAAGAGTTTTAAGGAAAAACAACTTAAACTTTTTGAGAGACTTACTTATATTTAATTACTTTATTTCATTGGAGAATTATTGCGTTAAAACTTAAGTAGTATTTCTTTACAACCAAAGTTCACAAAATTGAATCAATATATTTTCCAATATCCCAGAAACTGTTGGTTTTATAAAAATATATGTCATATAAATTTATTTTGATTTTTAATAGTACCACAATTTTGCAATGGAGAGTTGTTTTTTATTTCTCAAATAGTTGAGGAGAAACGGAAGATTCTGCTTCTATAAAGTACCCTAAAATTCATTTTAATGGACAAATGAAAACAGCCAGTTTATTTATAATCTTAATCAACGCTTTGATACGAATTTTAATCAAAATCGTTTGAGCCGATGTTGAGAAAATTGATTTTTTTTCCTCTTTTCACCCTTTACTAAACTACTCTTAATTTTGATGACCTGGTGGTCTAGGGGTAAGGTGTCGGACTTCTGTGCTGAGGGTCCAGAGTTCAATCCTCGGTCACGGCACAGATTTATCTAATTGCCAAACCCTTCCTTCACCTCTGACAAGACGTGTATTAATCACAACTTGTGATTGTGAGGAATGACAGGCCTCCACCGTGGTTCGGATTCCACCTTAAACTGTAGGTCCTCCATTTCATCTCACAATCACCCTACCATTACACATTAGCATAAGTGCGTATAATCCGAATGGGTAGTAAGACACGGTGCTAATAATAATAATAATAATAATAATAATACTCTTAATTTTAAGTTTAAATAGACACACAGAGATACATAATTGCAAAGATCACTTTTTAGGGTTCGGGGGTGCCATAAGACGTCGACATCCATCAACATTTCAGGTTAGATTTTTTTTTACGGCTGAAATACTTTACCTTTTGTGTTCGAAAAGTTAAAATTGTATATTGGCGTATCGCTTGAAAGTTATTGGCTTTATAAATATATGCTTCAAATAAAATATTTGTATTATAAATAGACCTACATATTTGTAATGAGAAGTAATTTCATATCTCAAAGATTTTCGGAGATATGATAAAAAAAAAGAAAATTTACGCATCAGACCGGAGCACTCAAAGTCTTTTTGCCGAAGTATTGAGAGTAGTCATTTTGTTTGTAATATTTATAAACGTTAATAAATTATATTTAATCAAAATCGTTAAAGCCTATTTAGAGAAAATAGACTTCTTTTATTTTTGCCATTCAGTAGACTACCCTTAATTTTTGGGTTAGATATCCAATTCCAAAAACCCCTCGGGGCAACCCTATGAAGATCCTAGCTACCAAGTTTTATCCTGATCGGTAAAATAGTTTTTAGCCTCTAGTTAGAGATACAGACAGACAAACAGACGGAAATTCAAAAACAACTTTTTTGGTTTAGGGGGATCATGAAACCTCAAAATTCATCAAAATCACGAGTTCAATTTTCTTAAGGATCACAATATTTTTTATATCTGTAAGATAGCGAGAAAGTAAAAATCGTTCAAATACACGCGCAGTGTTCCAGAAACATGAATCAATACCCTGAGTGAGTGAGCTACTACTAAACAAATAGCATGGTTAAATTATTATATTAAATTAACTAAATGGACAGGCTTAGTGACTGCCAGTCAACAAAACAAAACCTAAATCATGTTTTAACTATACTGAACATACGTAAGCTAACAAAGCTTTCTCTGAAGGAGATTTGTAAATTAAATTAGGATTTTATTCCCCTCGTCAGCAATACCAATGATACCATCCTCGTGGACGTCTGTCAAGCGTTGAGCATTAAGTGAATATTGTCTAAAGTAGTAGTGTGGCCTTTTCGGTATTTGCGTGAGTAATAAGTATAGATTTGGTGGGCAGAACATACAAATTTATATAATCAAAATTGTGGAAGAAGTAGGGGCGAGGAAGGGATAATCTCCTTTTTACTTGCGTCATTTCCATTTAATATAAAGGAGGGAGTTGATCCCGTGTTGCTTACATCTCGTGACCCGAGTAGTTGACTTTGGGGGAAGCTCTAAGCTCCTGCGAGAAAGCTACTTGCTCTCTCTCTCTCTTCCAGCCTACATCAAACTTGAAAGCGCAGGCTGAATTGAATTGACCACAGAACACGCCATTGGTTAGGGCTTGTTGTTTATGCATGTAACCAATAAATTAATTCACATCAGCATAGAACATGATGAGCTGAAATATATTGTTAGTGGTTGATTTTGATGGTTAATAAGAAGGATATTTAGGAAGAGTGAATAAGTGTATAAGACATTGTTGTGAATGGTTAAAGGTTTTTAGCTTATCACAAAGATTTTCCCTTTCAAGAGATGTTTTTCAATATTTCAACAGAGGATTTTTTTTTTTCATGGGTGAGATTATTCTGATTCTACCCGAGTTTTATCCTTTCTAATTTCCAGTCATCCAATAGCAGAAACTATTCCAAACAATTATCCAAGATTTTAACTAAATTTTAAACCCTCCTTAACAAAATATAAGGAACAAACAGGAGGTCCAAATAACAAAAATCAAAAAGAGGATAAAAAGGGGCAATAGGAGTGAGTGATTGGAGTTCTGTGCTTTTAATATCCGAGTTTGGAGATTCTAAACTCGGATCTCACGACTAACACCAGTTGCGGACGATGATACGTGGACGGTTAACCTAATAGAAATCGTTAAAAGATATTCCTCTCAGAATTAAAGTAAAAAAAATTAAGTTATACACAACCTAAGGGGTATGGTAAGCCAAATCAACAAAATAAAGCATGAAGTGGCTTCAAGTTGATATTTATTTAATAAGACATTAATTTCATATGAGAATATAAATATGAAAAAAACTGTCTAAGATGATCATTAAAATTTACAAAATTTTCCAACAAGCCGTTATTTCAATAATCAGGTAGCAGGTGAGGTTTCAATAAATGTAATGACTATATATATATATATATATATATATATATTGTCATTACCTTATTTATATATATATATATATATATATATATATTGGGCGCCAGCATTAAAGAATACAATAATCAAATGAGACATTAGCCCTGAGATAACATTATCTATAGATCACGACTCCAAATTGTACTTTCTTGACGTAATAAATATCGTGAAAATATTATCCTCACTAATCATTTAAAAGTAAATAAATCTCATAAGTTATTTACAATTAGATCATACGAAGTCTTCAAAACAATTAGCCTACATCCCATTAAAACTAACGCTAGCAATATCAAAGCCATAACAAAATATTAAATTTAAAATTAAATACGTCTCATAAGTTATTTACAATTAGACCATAAGAAGTCTTCAAAATAATTAACCTATATTCCATTAAAACAAACGCTAAACAATATCAAAGCCATAACAAAATATTCACTAGAAACTTATTTTTATGCAGAATAACAGACTAAATTTTAACATCACAATCTTTTAGAGAATCAAGGTAAATTTAACGCTATACAAATATCCCAATTCTTTACTAAAATATCAAGATATTTCCTGCATAACTAATAGAATTAAATATCGGCATTACAGCCCAAAGTTAACGAAAGTCGATATTTTCACATACAATAATCGATTCACCTCAGAGCACATGATTATATCGATATAGTCTCTAATCGATTTTTTATGAATCAATTACACGATATAAATAAAAAATTCAAATATATTTGTTCATAATATTTACCAAAAGGCCGAAAGAGAATTTAGAAAATAGATATAGAAGTTAATAAATATATATAAATTAATTAATTAGGAAGCCAAAAGGAATTTAAATCTTACATTTTACAAATCTTAAGCCGGAACTTATCCTTCCCTCAACTATAATTAAGTCCAAGATTGACGACTGGTTGCCCTGCCGCCACTATATATACAATACAATCCAATCCAGAGATCTCGGATGACGGGAAAAGGAGTGGGGGACAAAGAAATGGAACATTCGGGAACAAAATGTGCGCATGACCAAAGCTTTTACATACGTCTCGGAGTTTCGAGGTCATCTTAAATTGTATACGAGTTAAATATATTTGCCACTAGATTCTTTGTAGCTCAAGTTCTTTGCGTCTATTTTCACAACAACAGGCGATCAGTCTCAATTTTTCAATGGTGTGTGTAGTTGTATTACGCTTGGATTCGGGAAGCAGTGCGATGGGGTGAGTACCGAGTTTCTTGTTTATTTCTTGTGGCCCAATACTACAATTTATCTAAATTCTAATGGTCAGTATTGTGATGTTATTTGCCACCCTACCTTGCATTTCCCTATGTTTTCTACTTTTGTAAACAATTTCCAAATTATTTTCCCGTGAAATCTTCGAAGTTCGTCAGCTTGTTGCCGGCCTGACTAATGATACTATTTACATCTATTAAATTAAATAAAAGGACGTAAGGAACAACGTAAAATATTGTTTTAAATAATTTAAATAAGGAATTTTGATTTAAGGTGAACACTTACCTTTTATTAAACATATTAATTATCCTTTTAAGAAGTGTGTTTGACTCTTGTATTTATTTTGAATGTCGACCATGTTTGTTTTAACGCATGCGCAGTGCTATCAAACAAGTGAGTAGAGGACCTCGTGATTTGTAAAAGAAGAAGAAAGGAAGAAAAAACAAGCGGGCTGTTAAAATTTTGACAGAAGGAAATAGACATTTAATTCTTTATAAAAAATATTATTTACCATTCAATTGGCTATATTTCAATATTTATATTAAACCTACATTTCATTTTTATTTTATCCCTAGTATATAGCCAACAATTTATTTTAGCTTTTTTTATATATATTAGCTTTCTCTTTGGACTTGGAAGTAAGAATAGAACATTTTTAAATTAAGAAGATTGGAAGGTTTTTGAACAGTACAGGGGTCTTCTTCCTGGTTGTTGGTCCAACATGGAGCCAAATCAATGGCGCTCCCAATTCAAGTTATTTTATAGTGATTCAAAGGTGGTGGATTAAAGTAAAAGTAGTAAAGAAGGGAAGCTAGATGTGTGTATAAGAACTACAATATTTATGCTCATTTAAATTGTGGAAGAATTTGAAGTGAAACAAATTTATGAAGATGGTGTTTCAATATGGACTAATTATTCATGGGTGAGGTCAAACCAACTCATCAACTTTCGATTATTGTAATCATTTCTTTTCTCTCTCCTATATAATCAGAAATTATTTATTTCCAGAAAGACAGACTAATGCAAAGAATTAATTAACATTATATTTTATGTCTAATTATTAATTTTTGATAGCCGAGGTAAATGTTTTTTCCTTATGACTATTATTTTTCCCCTAGGTACTAGGGGTGGCGCCCAACAAAAACACAAGTATATAGATAAAGAGAAGACATATTTCTCTTTCACTGTTTGAATTAATGATAGTCAAGGTAAAAAAAATATAATTTATTTTTCCTGTTAAAGGTTTTTTTATATTTTTTATTTCATTACAGTATTTAAATCAAAATTATTATAAAAAACTATAGATTATTTCAACACATATTGCTTTTTAGCCATCATTAGACATAAAAAAATATTTTTTCTCAAGTATCTATTTTTCATAATAACTTTTTATTTAAATTAACTTGAATCATAATACTTTTTTTTCTATGTGTGACAACATTTGTTTCAATATTTTATATTTCTTTATATTGATTACAAATTTAATAATTGTTTCATTCTAAGGCACAACATTAAAAAAAAATTAGATTCATGGCCTTCCTTAGTATTGTTACCTAACCGGAGCTCCTCAGACAATAATAATTAAATTGATAAGCATTATAAATCAAAATAATAATATCTAAAACGATTTTTGACGTGTCCTTTTATTTTAATCCCTTCCTGTTTCAGTGTGTGTATTTATTATTTATTAACTTTCCATGTATGTTTATCCTGGTTTGTTTCCAGTTACCAAAGTTAAGGTCTAATCAACTCATTGATATCATTGTTGAGGGTCAGGCTTGGTCGCAGCTCACTATCTATTCTATATATTAGGTCCCTCTTTTTCCACATCACAGAAGTTACAGAATGCTTTTAAGAACCAATTTCTCTACCAACTGAACAGACTTATTTTTATAGCCAAAAGAGAAATTCATTTAAAAAGGAACCATCTCAATTCCATAGAAGTCACCAACCACCAAACTATCCAACTTAAAATCTATTTAGTATGTTGTTAATTTCTAGTAATATAGTTTATTTAATTTCTTTAATCACTATCTCTATTAATATATTTTAATTAAATTTTACTAGATACCTCAGCGGGACATGCAAAGAACATCCATGAAAAGGAAGTACAATTAATCCACTTGGGCGTCTCCTGGGCAACGGTACATTAGTACTAACTAGTCTTTCCACAAATTGAGCTACACATTGATGTATCCTAGAGCTACTATTATCATTATTACTAGTGCCATAGAGTCATTCAGTTGCTTACAATAATAATAATAATATAACATTCAATCACTATATAAAATCTCTTTTTTGTTTAATCGTTAGGTTAGGTAATGTTAGACTATATAACTTTTGATGTAACTTTTGATGTAACTTTTGACTGTATAATTGATTGAATTTTTACTTTAATTTAAGATTATGAACATACATTTGTTCATCTTTCCAATATTATTTTATTTCATAGTTTTCATTCTTTCAGACGCCCCTCAGGTGGTAGTAAAATGTATCTGTTCACTCCTTTGGATGCCACTCGGGACTTCGGTGGCAGTAAACTTTATCTGTAACCTCTTCGGGACACAGCTTGTACAAGGGGTGATTCTTGGGACCCAACTCGATACTGCCTGATTTAAAGTGCCCATAACGCTATTATATATACTCCATTCACGGTAGGAATTACTCTTTAAATGGTCTTTTTTCCTACCAATATCCTACTATATAATAGATTTCTGGTAGAGAAAAAGGCCTTTCAGAAAACAATTCCTACGGTGAATGGGCTTTACTTCTAATATAGTAATATACTTAATCTAAAACATATAGCTGCGGTGATTTGCGTAAAATATCGTTCAAATGAACACGTTAAACATTTTAATGTTTAAATTTATTCAGATCAAAATGTAATGTTGTTTATGATATAGAGTACTGTTGCTATTTTTCATCTGTAATTGTGGGTAAGATATAGTTCTAATTAACAAATTAACAAATAGATACTGCTAGATGTCGAAGGTGTGTATTGGATTTCAACGCTACAGAAGTCCTTTAAATGGCAAAATTTCTAGACACAACTCATTAGATTGCACTAATATATTGTTTAAATTAGATTTTAAACAATCAATTTATGTATTAGTATATCATAAGTTTTTAATCAATAATATATCATAGACCATATTTCTAGAGTCGGGAAAGAAAAAAATTCTGAGATTCAAAGGAGGCGGTAGAAGAGAGATTTAATTGGTGGTCTAAGTTTGCTAATAAAAAATAGACATGTTGCAAGACATAATGCATAGTAATAATAATAATAATAATATTAATGATAATAAATTATGTGCAATAATAAACTGTAAACATGCTACCTTAACAAATTTAATATTGTTTATGGAAATTGGGAGAATGTATTCAAATATATTATCCATCCACAAATTAATTATTTAAGTAGGCACCTCCATTAATAAAAAATTCTTGAAAATAACGTGATTTTTTTTAAATACTAAAATTATATTCTTATGACATCCAAGCCCTCCTTCCATTCTAAAATATGAATTAGTACCATTTTTTAATTTTCAAAATAGTTTTTATTCAAAAAATAAATTTATATGTATTAATAAACTTTATATAATAATATAATTGTTAGATACATTTCAACTACAACAAAATTATAATCATGGTACTAAAAACAAATTTAGCTTAAAATATAAAACGAAGCTTACTATTTATTACGATGTTCAATCCGCTGGTGGTCTGTGTCAATTACATGACACGTTCACATAGGTTAGAGTCAGTTGATTGTGAAAGATAAATGACCCTTTCAAGTAGATTTTTGCAAGAGTGACAAAGATGAAACCATTTCATCTCATGCAGAGTGGACATAGCGGAGGGCGCAGACATCTTGTGACTAGTTTAGAGCTCGCTGTCACATGTGAACATTTCTGTTGTGCTTTTTATTTTTTTGTATGGACGTGGGAATCCATATAAAGTGAACTTTTTTCTACCTTGAAAGAAAACATACTTATCCGCTTTCTTTTTACACTTCTGTGCAGCTTATAAGATAGAGCCCTAGTGTTATCAGTCAAGGCAATACCACTACCTTTCAGGGTCGACTGAGTATACATAGATGTGTTCATTAAGAGAGTTTACCATTAGTTGTCACATCCTTAGTGTATTATTGATGGCTCATTTTATTATGCTAGGTTTTGATTCTATTGAATGTTAAAGGCATGGAATCCTCTGTTGTCATCATCATACCAGATTTGTCCACAACCAGTGGAATCATAGTTTGTTGGCAAGGCCGGACTTCAAACTTGGATAGAAGGTGGACTAAGCCTGTCTTGACCTTCATAAGGCCAAACCTCATACCTAGAAAAGGTAATACAAATGAAATAAAAACAAGCCATGCCCCATTTGAAAAATTTCTAAAAGAAAGTGTCTAAACTACATTCCATAAAACCAAACATATTGATAGATTTTGAACCAAAATAAGTAGATACAGTACGTGGACAAAGGAATATTTCTTATATTACAGATTTTAAAGATATCTGGGTTTGATTACAAACCGAGGCAAGCTTTAATAGATTGATTCCCACCATTACATGTCGCCAATGAAAGTACACTTTCTCTAATTTTTACATTACTCTTCCTTAATCTATTAATACTATTAAACATGTATAGCCCAGACACATTGGAATACAAGATGAAAAAAACTAAAAGTTAGAAAAAAATAAGTTATTTTTTAAGATTGAAATTCATGTTAAATTCTAAATCATGATATGTATGCATTTTTGTAACGTTTATGTGAAAGATTCACATGCTACCCCTATTTACTCTGCTGACTTCCCATACCAACATAGTTTTAAATGAAATATAGCTCAATATCATTTTAATAATTACAAATATATTAATCTGAATGCACATAATACTGTTTGTGGGAACTTAAGAGATATTACTTTGTTTGGGTATAGTTTAGTCCAAATAGATATTAGTTTTCGAATAAATTATTATTTTATGAAGTCATCTTTGGAAAATAATTTTAGCTAAGATAATTGTTATTATTCCCAATGTGCTGAAATATAAATAGCATTAACTAAACAGTTTGAATCATACTATACAAATAGTTTAGGTTCAAAAGATTTGCATGGTCATACATACTAAATGGGAAAATTGCTTGCAAAAATATCTCCAGAATAAGCTGCACAATTCACACATATTGTATATATATATATATATATATATATATATATTTCAATAATATATTTCAACCTCGCATTTTTAATTACTATTCGTACACACTAGTATAGAAGAGAAATTAAATAATATATACAACATATTATTATAAAATAAATTCAAACTCACCAATACATTTTCTTGGCCCCTCGCCAAATGGCATATAAGCGTAATTTGGAATGCTCTTCCTGTTTTCAAGTGTGAATCTTTCAGGGTTGAATTCATTTGGGCTTGGAAAGTATTTGGGATCGTTATGAAGTCCTAGCAGAGGGATGAAGACAGAGGTTCCTTTCTCCAAGACAATGTTGGTTCCAGGAATTTTGTAATCCCTTAGAGTTCTTCTATCCAAAAACGGCAAAATTGGATATTTGCGCAGGGTTTCTGTAAGATCAGTACATACATAATTGTAATCAATGTATTACTATGCTTAAAAAACTTATTAGTACATTTATCATTATGGCCATTAAACATGAATTTGCTTGTGGAATGGAGAGTAAAGACACAGTGATATTCCACGCAAGAAGAACCACTCGTTTACATAACACCAGTAATACAATCTATTGTGTTATCTTAGAATTATTTCCGCCGATAATGTATTTAGTATTAATACACCGTAATGCATTTTGAAAACTTTAATTCTCTATTCTATATCTACACATGTGATATGTAGTATAACGTGTAGTCTACATTTAGAGAGGACGCCAAGATGGGGAAATATTTTGGTAACATGACGATAGAGGTCCATCGTAAAACACATCCAAATTCAGGAATAATCGTGCTCACTGAACCTCTCTTAGTATGGTAAGTGATGCATTTGTAAAATATACAATTGGAAGATTTAGCTCCTCTCTGATTGGCCAAGAGAATCAAGTGATCGAGAAAAGCTAGCCACTTCAAGATGTTGATTGTGACAGAAAAAGCAAACTCTCAATGCTTCTAGACAAAGACTGGTGCATCTGTCATGTGTGAATTTAATAATTTGTTTACGGACTGGATTATCTAAATCTGGGTGCATCTGACACGGTCCTTATGGTTTAAGGACATGCTCCCATCATGACATCCTTTGGATCATACTGATTCATTTATAACCTAATTGTAGCCTGGATACATTAACATGAGAGAGTGACAATCTGCTGTACTGACTTTAAGACATGGTTCAAAAAGTTCCATTCAAATAAATTAAATGTCTGTGTCATATTTGTGACGATCCCCCCGCTGAATTTCTGGCAGGTGAAGAACCGGTGGAAGCCTTAACAGTATCATACTTTCTCAAATTCCTAGTTTATAAATAACAAATATTTTTTTAAAATAAATAACTGTTTAGGAATTAAATTGTACAATAAAAATGGATTGTAAGTTTTTCATTGCAACTGATTATTTATACATGCAATGTGAATATTTAAATTAATAGTTTAAATATAAGATCGGTAACATTTTGAAAATTTAGATAAATTTGAGTGCCTTAGGTAAAGAGAAGAGAAAACCATTTATGAAAACTCCTCAGAAATATATGCTGTAATTAAAACCTCAACATCCAAATCCCAGACAATTTGAGAGTATAGTATTTTCCCCACGTTCGATATCCTGCTAAAATGGGCTATTATATCGGCATATGAAGTGTTATTTGAGACGACTATATCACGTTTGGTCACCCCTCCAACTGTATATAGACTAAAGAAAGATTGTTATCTGAGACCACCATGTCAAGGTAAATCATCTCTCCAACCATAGATATGCTCAGGAATTAGTATTACCTGAGACTACTATGTCACGTTTATCCATCCCTCCAAACGTAGATAAACTCAGGAAGGAGTGTTATATGATACCTATTTGTTAAGGTAGTTCATCTCTCTAACTGCATATAGACTCAGGAAAGTGTGTTACCTGAGATCACCATATCTAGGTACGTCATCTCCCCAAGGGAATCATGGGTTACTTCTCCACCATGTTTGTTAAGGATGCTTATGATCTCCTTCTGAAGTCTGGTCTGCAAATTGGGGTGGGTTGCCAGCTCAAACAGGGCAAAGCCCATGGTGTTAGCTGTCGTGTGGTACCCAGCGAGTAGAAAACTATGTGCTTGAGCCGCGTAGTCGTCATCTTCCATTTCTGAACAAAATGTATGTGTGTAAAAAACATAATTTCAGTTTAATATTGTTTGAAAGCACTCAGTGATTCCCCCATAACCTAGATCCAGTTACTATAAGATCAACTATTTCAAAATTTGAACTACTATTGTTTAGTTGCAGGGAAATCTAAATTGTCATCTTTATTTCGAGGACAAAGGAATTTACTCTTTCTATTCCCTCCCTTCTTTTATTTTCAATAGTGATAAAATTGAAAACATATTCCAAATATCTTCTAAAGGAATACGGCTTTCAAAAAATATTTTTTGGTGAGATCCCTTCTAAACTGCTTATAGGATTATACAAATTAAATTTTTTTAAAACATTCTAGAGAGTCCTCCTTCGAATATCTTATAGTGTCCACTAATTTTTTTAAAAATCATATGAGGAAAGATAGTTTTAAATAGCTTGTAATGGCATTTAATTTTTTTTTTTTTATTTTTTGAGGGCCACTCTAAATATATTCTAATGGTACCCCAAACTTTATATCAATGGCGAAGGACCACTCCAATTAACTTCTATATCAGTAAAAGTATTAAAATATGTACAAATTAAAGGACAATTTCATTTAGGGGCGTAAAATTACTACACTTATATTGTGATCGTACCTCTGAGCCCCCCTTGGCTTTGGTAGTAAAATTCCATAAAAAAGTTTATTTATTTAGTCCCCCTCCCTCAGATACAAATGACGTCCCTTTGTCATGAATACAAACTGATGTTCAGAAAACCTTTAGCCAATCGTCTTAAATCTATCTCTAGGTATTAGTGGTGCACCTTCTTAAAATTATCCAAGTTCGACACTTTAGAAAAGTCAGTAGTTTGCTTTGTTTTTTGTGTCCACGTTTATTCCTAGTGTGGTGGAAAATGCATCCCTCGGAATTATTAATTACTTTAATCAAATCGTAGATTGATCACCGAGGGGCTGGTATCAGAGCACATATATGAAGGTATAGTGAGTGGATATAAAGTAGGGGTAGGCCATGTAACACTTGGCTAGATGTGGTAGAATATTGTGTATAAAAGAGAAATATTAATAGTTTTAAGAATAAAATAGCATGTATGACTCTGTTTATGGATGTTGAAGCGAAGGGAGTATGCAAGGATAGGGAAGTGTGGAGAAATCTAGTGAAGATGGCTTAGGTACGATGTTATTTTTTGAGTTATATTTACAGTGTTTTGCCTACCCCTTAAGAGAAGGGTGTGATTACTTATGTATGTATGTATGTTTGTATGTATGTATGTATGTATGTATGTATGTATGTATGTATGTATGTATGTATGTGTGTATGTGTGTATTTATATATGTATGTATGTATGTTTGTATGTATGTATATATGTATGTGAGTGTGTATGTATGTATGTATGTATGTATGTGTGTATGTATTTATGTATGTGCTTATGTTTATGTGTACGTATGTATGTATTTATGTATCAATGTATGTGTGTATGTATATATGTATGTTTATATGTACTTGTGTATGTATTTATGTATACGTGTATGTTTATATGTACGTATGTATGTATGTATGTATGTATGTTTATATGTATGTATTTATGTATCTATGTATGTATGTATGTATGTATGTATGTATGTATGTATGTATGTATGTATGTATGTATGTATGTATGTATGTGTGTATGTATGTATGTATGTTTTTTTTTTTTTTTTTTGAGGAGGAAAAATCTTTCAAAGACACCGCTCATTTGAAAGTGTGATGGTCGGTAGTGTGGGATTTCCACCCACTAAAAAACCTCCTCTCCTCTTTCCCCGCATATAATTGCAGGGAAGACTGAGTCGGAACCGCGTTAGCATTACTTCAACCCAGTCCGTGTTGCGTCGTACGACGTCCGCTCCTTTTTCACTGGTCCCTTTCCGAGACCTTTTCTTTAAGGAGGCGCTGCGAGTAGGCAGCGATTTCCTTCCAATTTTCTTCCCGCTGTAACATATGGTTCACTAGGCTATTAGGATCGAGAGTTTTGCCTATGTTTGTTTCGGTCTCTGCTCTGCAGTTCTTCCAGCGCTCGCACTCAAAAAACGTGTGCTCAACGTCGTCAATTTTTTCCGGGCAGTACTTGCACCTCGGAGTGTGGTGTAAGCCCATTTTATGTAGATATGCGTTAAACGAGCCATGTCCCGTCAGCAGTTGGGTTAGGAAAAAGTCCGTTTCGCCGTGGTTTCGTGTGATCCAAACTTTGATGTTCGGGATCAGGCGAGCTGTCCATCTCCCCTTGTCGCAGGCCTTCCATCTGATTTCCCATTCTTTCTGCGTTTCCGCCTTCACTCCTGCTCTGGCCTCAGTCGTGTTAACGCCTCTAGTTTTGAGGTCATAGAGTTTTACTCTCTCCGATGCTAGTAGGTCGATAGGTGGCGCGCCCGCTAAAACCAGTACGGCTGCTTCAGAGACCGTGCGGTAGGCACAGGTTACCCTCAGGGCCCCTCGCCGTTGTACTGCCGCTATCTTACGCCGATAGGTTTTTTGTTTCAAGATATCTGCCCATATTTCCGCTCCATAGAGCAGGATTGAGTGGAGTACTTCCAAAAGAACTCTTCTCTTTTTAGTTCGTGGACCTATTGTGTTGGCCATGATTCTCGATAGGCTGGATACCGTCTTACTGGCTTTTATGCATGTCCTTTCTAGGTGTTCGCGAAAGGACAGCTTTTCGTCTATCATCACTCCCAGATAGCGCAGTGCCCTTGTTGACGTCAATGTTGTCGCGCCAATGTCTACGTTAAAGGGTTTAGGAAACCATCTCTGACGCGTCAGCACAACCATCTCCGTTTTTTGTTTGGCTAGTTTTAACTGGTGTTCTTCAAGCCAGGTTTCGACAGCGTCAATGGTGGACCGGACCAGGAGTTCAGCCTCCTCAACACTGTCCGCCACTACTGTGGCCGCGACGTCATCAGCGAAACCCGTTAGCTGTACTTGCCTCGGTAAGGGAATCTCCAGCAGTTCATCGTAATTTGCGTTCCATAGGTCGGGGCCCATGACCGATCCCTGTGGTACGCCAGCCGTTATCGGGTACTCTTGAGGGCCTTCTGTGGTTTTGGCAATTAACACTCTTGCGTCAAGATAATCCTCGACTATAGCCAAGTTCTCTTTTTTTATGTTAAACCGATGCTCCAGTGCACCCAGGATGTCAACCCATCTCGCGCTGTTGAAAGCGTTTCTTACGTCGAGCGTGAGGAGGATGCAAACTTTGCGTGATTTAAGGTTACCAGACCACGCTTCGGCTATAATCCCCATGATCTTCTTAATCGCGCCGATCGTCGATCGGCCCTTTCGAAAGCCGTGTTGATTTTCGGCGAAGCCACCGACGCGGTCAATGTCATTGCGAAGTCTCACCTGTATCAGCTTTTCGAGCAATTTCCCGGCGATGTCTAGCATGCAGAGTGGCCTAAAAGACGAAGGTGTCAAGGGGGGTCCCTTCCCTTTATCAAGGAGGACCAGTCTCTGGCGCTTCCAGACGGTAGCAAACGTGCCGGTTGCAAGGCACGCGTTATATGCATTCAGCAGTAGATCTGGAAATTCCTGGGCTATGCTCTTTATCACTGACGTTGGAATGCCGTCGGGGCCAGGTGCCTTCCCTGTTTTGAGGGTCCTAGCCGCATCTTGCAGCTCCTTGACTGTGAAATAAGAAACTTCACCACTGTTTGCATAGTGCCTTTTCACTCGTGACAGGTGTTTTGGAAACAGCTCCGCTACAATGCTGTTCATTATGTCCGGGGGCTTTGGCGCTTCTGGTGAAGCCTTCCCGAGTTTTTTAACTACAATTTGGTAGGCTTTGCCCCAAATGTCCTGTTCAAGATCGTTGCAGATTTCCTTCCACAGTGTCATTTTGCTTGCCTTAATGGTATTATTCAACTCCTTTTTGGCCTTTTTGTACTCGCTAGAGTATGAGTCATGGTCAAGGGCGAGTTTTGCGACTCTCGTTGCTCGACGACGAAGTTCAAGACATCTCTTCCTGAGCGCCGCAATTTCTGGTGTCCACCAATATACCGGCCTGTGAGATCCATGGTTTTTCAGACGTGGCATGGAGGCGTCACAAGAAGTGGTAATGGCCTTCATTGTTGCCAGCACCATTTTCTCCGTCTCGCTACTAGTTTTGGGAATCGGGTGGCAATTAAGAGTTGACCAGCTTCGTGAAAGGGACGCTCGTAGAGCTTCCAAGTTGAGCTTTTTAGCGTTCCATCTCCGTTCATCAGGGCCTTTTTGCGTTGCTGGAGTGGAAGACACTTCAACACTGAATGTGATGTGTTGATGATCGCTACCACTATATTCTTCCGAGACTCTCCAGTTCTTGATCCTGCTGGCAATTCTTGGGGTCCCCAGCGAGATGTCGAGAATAGACTCGTGGTACCCTGGTCTTCTGAAGGTAGAGGTGTTTCCAGAGTTCAGGACTGTAAGGTCAAGCCTTGCAGCAAAGTCTGCGACTTCGTTTCCTCTGGTGTCTGAGAAATCTGCTCCCCATTCGGCAGATTTAGCGTTGAAGTCGCCAGCTACGATGACTTCGCCATTGAAATCGCAAATGGCATCTTCGATGCTAGCCAGCTTTCGGCGGAACACACTAATCCCTTCATTAGGTGAAAGGTAGACGCTCATGAAGTAAGTCACGGAGGTTTTTATCCAGACAAAACCTTCACCGCAACCACTGTTGCTAGTGGTTACCTTGTTTGGATTTACAGTCCAGATCGCCGCAGTGTTGGTTTTATCAGTGAACCATGTCCTATCTTGGAGGTTTGAGTGTTGCTCGCAGATGATACAGACGTCAATCTTGTCTTCGAAGACACGCTGACGTAGTAAGTTCTGCGCAAGCACACACCTGTTCAAATTTCCTTGAAGTACGCGCGTCATTTCTGCGATCTTGTAGCTTCAGCTAGTGCAACCCGGAATGCCTTACAGGCCCCCGAGCCTGATATGTGGCAAAGGCCGTCTTTAGCATCTTTGTCCGGTGTGCACAAAAAGCATTTTGGTTGCTCAGCACAGTCTGCGGACTTGTGGCTCTCTCCACCACATTTGTAACACGATTTGCTTCTGTCTGGGCCCTTGCAGATTTGCGCATGGTGCCCGTATCCAAGACATTTGAAGCACCGCCTCACTCTTACAACTGGGCGGATACGACAGTTAACCCAGCCTACTTTAATGCGAGCCGATTCTAAAATTTTACTAGCACTTTTTTCGTCTATTTCACAAAACGCTGCTCGTTGTCCTCGCGGGGTGATCTTTGTAAGATTGACACGTCTTATCTCCACGGTCTGTTTGAGGTCACGAAGGAGGGCCTCGCGAATGTCATCTACAGAAGTAACTCCATCGATGTCACGAATTTCTATTGTCGTCGTTGGTATAAGGGCTTTGACGGTACCGATGTTCGCAGTAGCTGACTTGACCGCCTCAGTAAAAACGGAACTATCTCCAGTCTTGTGGCCCATTTCTAGTAATACGCCACCATTCTTTGTTTGTTTGATAGACTTTATGTCCACGCCAGTCGTTGTGGGGTTCACTTTGGCTTTGATCTCCTTGAGGAGGTCCGCATATGTTCGCCCTTCGACAGGTTGGACGAGGACAGCCTTTGTTCGTGGTTTCTTCTTCTTCGTTTCTCCGAGGCTATTTAGATTGGAGCCATCATTCGTCTGTGGCTTTCGAGCTTCACTTGTTGTAGCCTCTGCGTCGTGTGTTATTTGCTTCTTCTTATGTGACCGAGACACTTCCATCCAAGTGGCTTCCTTTGATGGTTTTTTCAGTGTAGGCGGGTCAGAAGCTGAAGTTGGGCTAGGCGTAGATAGCTGCCTTTTCTTTGGGTTGGTTATTTCCTGCGATGTTGATTTGATGTGCTTGGGAGTAGACTGTTCCTCGGGTTGTGAGGTCATCCAGGGGGGCGTTTGTGTAGCTGACACTGTCCTGTTTGTTGTCTCCTTCAGAGCAGATTTGACGCCTTTGAGGGCCAGGTTATAGGCTGTTTCAATGGACTTAGCTAGTTTCCTAATCTCGCCGTGCACATTATTCCTGTCCTTGATGTAGCCGACCAGCTCATCAATCTTCGTACCGAGTCGCTCCATTGGTGTATGTATGTATGTATGTATGTATGTATGTATGTATGTATGTATGTATGTATGTATGTATGTATGTATATATGTATGTATGTATGTATGTGTATATATGTATGTAATTATGTATGTATGTATGTATGTATGCATGTATGATAGTATGTATGTATATATATATATGTGTATGTATGTATGTATATATGTATGTATGTATGTATATGTGAATGTATGTATGTATATGTGAATGTATGTATGTATATGTGTATGTATGTATATATGTATGTATTTATATATTTATGTATGTGTGTATGTATGTATATATGTATGTACATATGTATGTATGTATGTATATATGTATGTATGTATGTATATATGTATGTATATATGTATGTATGTATATATGTATGTATATGTGTATGTATGTATATATATATATGTGTATGTATGTATATATGTATGTATGTATGTATGTATGTATGTATGTATGTATGTATATATGTGTGTATGCATTCTTGTATGTGCTTATGTTTATATGTACGTATGTATGTATTTATGTATCTATGTACGTATGTATGTATGTATATATGTATATATGTATGTATGTATGTATGTATGTATGTATGTATGTATGTATATATGTTTGTATGTATGTATATGTGTATGTATGTATGTATGTATGTATGTATATATGTATATGTGTATGTATGTGTATATGTATTTATGTATGTGCTTATGTTTATATGTACGTATGTATTTATGTATCTATGTATGTATGTATGTATGTATGTATGTATGTATATATGTATATATGTATGTATGTATGTATGTATGTATGTATGTATGTAATGTATATATGTATATGTGTATGTATGTGTGTGTATGTATTTATGTATGTGCTTATGTTTATATATACGTATGTATGTATTTATGTATCTATGTATGTATGTATGTATGTATATATGTATATATGTATGTATGTATGTGTGTGTGTATGTATTTATGTATGTGCTTATGTTTATATGTACGTATGTATGTATTTATGTATGTATGTATGTATGTATGTATGTATGTATGTATGTATGTATGTATGTATATATGTATGTATGTATATATGTATATATGTATGTATGTGTGTGTGTATATTGAAATATATTAGGCTGAATATTTAAACTAGCTATTATCCAGTACTGTATTTTTTTAAAGTACCATAGCTTGAATAAAAGTGATTAAATTTCAATTCTGAAACCATATAATATAAACATTTTCTCAATAACACCTGTTATAATAAGAATTACTTATTATAGTGAGTAAAGAAACAGTTGCATTTTACTCGAGGAATGTTCTCACAAAGTAACCTAAAACAAGATCCATGGGAGTCCATGTGGGTTAGTAGACCAGAATCATTATCCAAATCTTCTGTCGAAAAATTTCTGTTGAAATAGATAAATGGATGTCGATACTTATATGTTGATATAGATAAATTGATGCTGATACTTGTATGTTGAAATAGATAAATTGATGCTGATACTTGTATGTTGAAATAGATAAATTGATGCTGATACTTGTATGTTGGAATAGATAAATTGATGCTGATTATTGTATGTTGAAATAGATAAATGAATGTAGATACTTGTATGTTGAAATAGATAAATGAATGTCAATACTTGTATGTTGAAATAGATAAATGAATGTAGATACTTGTATGTTGAAATATATAAATGGATGTCGATACTTGTATGTTGAAATAGATAAATGAATGTCAATACTTGTATGTTGAAATAGATAAATGAATGTCGATACTTGTATGTTGAAATAGATAAATGTAGGCCAATACTTATGTGTTGAAATAGTAAAATAATCGTCGGTACATGTATGTTGAGATGGTAAAATAGGTGTCGATACATGTATGTTAAATAGTAAAATACGTGTCGATACATGTCTGTTGAGATAGTAAATGGGTATTGAAACGTGTCTGTTGGGGTATTTGAAGGTATCTTTACATGCCTTTTGAGGTATTTCAAGGGGTCATTAAATGTCTTTTGAGGTAGTTTAATGTCTCTATGCACATCTGTTGGGATAGTCAAATGGGTGTCGATACACGCTTTATTAAATAGTCGAATGACTGTCGATACATGCAAAATGAGTTAGTCAAATGGGTGTAGAAACATACACGACTAGGTAGTCAAATTGGGCATGATACATTCCCGTTGATATGGTCAAATATTCATGCCTGTTGAGTACATTTAGTTACTGTTGATTCATAAAGTTAGCTTTTGCACCTCGATATAACTTTCGTAATTCCTCCACGTAAACAGTAATTAATATAATCATGATACTTACTGAAATCTAACACGTTAATTTTGTTGGTCATATCCGTGCTATCTTGTTGATCAGCAACCTCGGTGGCATCGTTTTTTGTTTCCTCTTGAACTTCCCTTCCTTTCCTAAGTTTCATCAGTAGATGGACAAAGTCTTCGCGGACAAGCCCTGTCTTCTCCCTGTGAGCAACGACGTCCCACAGAGTCTTTCGGACAAAATCGTCGACATGGTCGTTGGTTAATTTTAATTTAAGATATTTTACTGACCATGGGAGAAAAAAGGCTACAGTTGTTTTAATTAAGTCAATAGTTTTCAGTTCAAAGATCTGCCTCAGTATCTCATGAAATTCTGCTTTGCGATCAACAATAGCGTTTGCGTTCACACCGAACGCACAGGAAGCGAGCACGTCGATTGTGTAGCCAGCCGTTATTTCTTTGATTGGTATTGTATTTCCTGTGAACAAATGGAAACAATGTATCTTAAGAGCCTGTATCACACTTTGGATAGTACATAACTTAGATAGGTATTATAGTTCGTATCAGTCGTCTCAACGTAGTGTAGTCTACTGAAACATATTAAAAAACATAGAATTGAGACCAGTGAAAAACTTTGTATTAAATTTTAAAGAGTACAATATGTTTTAAATTTTTTAAATTAAAATAGCTTATAGACATAATTATCTCAATCTCACTTTAATCAAATAAAGAATGCAGAAAACCACACTACAATACGTTTTCTGGTTCGAGCCATGTCTTGAACCTAAAATTCCTGTTAATCTTTCGTGAGATGAGCTATTAAGGACACCGTCTAACTGAAGGAACAAGCTCTCTAAATGAAATATTTTTCATAAGAATTACAGGCCTGATGTTTCAAAGACACAAGACAACTTTAATTAAATCGGAATATTTTGTTTGTGCTTACCGAAATTACTACCCGTTTGTACCATCCGTATATTTACATTAGGGATAAGAAAGTTCAGACTTAAGGATAAATATAGTCCATAGAAAATTATTGGGAGAAAACTTAAGAGAAAAACATCATCACACACCCAATCGGGGTCTGAGCCTGGACCTCCACGGTCACTAGATAGTCGATCTTTTGTGAAAGTGAGGCCCTAGACAATTTTTTATTTTTTATTTGTGGCTATTACGTTATTGACTGCTTTTGTGTCTACACTTCACTTGACGCAATTAAAATTATTATTATTATTATTAACAATTAGACTATAATAATAGATCATTAATTTTATAGGCAGATACACTAAAGACTGTGGTAATCCGTCAAACATTATGACATTGATAACTGTATTAGTGCAAATGGCTCTTTAAGCAATAATAGTAGTAATTATTATTATTATTATTACTTTTCTATGTACAAATTAGCACTCAAAAAAGTGAAACCAAAGTGACAAATATGGGAGTACCACAAGGCTCAATACTAGGACCTATTCTATATCTAGTTTACGTCAATATTATCACAAGACAAGTAAAGCATTGACACATCTACCTATACGTTGACGATACCGCGATACTGACTATTCACGAAAACCTCCAAATAGCAGAATACAACCTGCAACAATACTACAACGAGATACAAATATAGACTCATGATCATCGTCTAATAATAAATACAAAGAAAACTAAATTTATACATATCTGTTCTCCTAAAATTCACCATAAAAGAGTCAATATTACGCATCATAGCCATAATTGTTTGCATAATTGGACACAAACATGTTGTGACTGTATCGAAAGACTGGACGCAACAAACAGCCATACTTACCTTGAACTAATAATTGACCAACATCATAAATGAGACAGGCACGTGAAAAAACTTAGAGAACAAACTAAAAGGATTGGCATATGTTTTTTGCCATCTTAGAATGTACTTGGATAGCAAAACTACAGTAATAATATATAACTCATTAGTTCAATCAATAATATCTTAGGGCATATCCCTCTGGGGAGGAACGACAGAAATATACACAATCAAAATTTAAATTTTGCCAGAAAAATCTTGAAAATTATATTTGGTACCAAAAATGCTAACAAAGACATACATTCAACATAAAATTATACTTCATAACCAATTATACGAGTACAGCCTCTTATAGGATATTACCATTCCAATGAATACAAGCAAATAAAAACCCATTCCCTTAAAACCCGCTCAATTTCTAACAAAGAAGTGTATACAATCGTGAAATACTCTAATTATTATGGTTAACAGGAACTGAAATGTACCATCCCCGAATTGTTTAATTTGCTACCACCGACACTGCGAGAAATCCCTCAAATAATTAAAGCGAAAATCAAAATTAAAGACTGGATACTTCAAGGCATGCTTCAAACAAATATGTAAATATTTTATGAGAATAAATGTTTTGATACGTGTAATTTTTTTTTTAAATTACCCGCCTCGGTGGCGTAGTTGGCTAACGCGCTATTCGTGTTGAGCTTGACTGCTGAGGACGAGGAGATTGAGGTTCGAATCTCGGCTGGGTGAACTGGGGTGGTTTTCCTAAATGATTTTCCATTTTCCTCCACGCAAAAAATTGTCACTTCCTCTAATTCAACCTTCCCGATTCCTAATCCATTACCGTAATTAGTACTTAAAGCGTATAACCCGAACGGGTAGTAAGATGCGGTGGTAAATAATAATAAGAATAATGTTTTTTTAATTATTTTACTCTTGTAATTTTTTTTTTTTTTAATATTTAACTCCAAGACCTGAAGATGTACCTTTAGGTACATTGGGATTGGATAAAAAAAGCAATTTTCCTTTAAATCCTAAATAAACAATGATTGATTTATTGATTATTATTACTATAAATATTGATGCATTGGAGATTTTGTGTATTTTTATGTCTGTCATGAGCCTTGTGATATCTATTAGATGTAGAGCTATGAAAGTTAAAAATTGGTGGCCCCTGTGTACGAAAATATGCACCTCGAAGCTGAAATTTTAACCTTTAAATTCTTTTAATTAATTAAAACTGGGTCGTAGGCAATAAAATGAAGATTTTCTCCCTTTCTTTTTGAATCAAAGAAAAGCAATCATTACCTGGGGAAGTTCCGCAAACAATTGCGTGGCTACCCTGAGCAACGCCAGGTACTTCTGATTGTAACATATTAGAGCAGGTGTATGTGTGTGTGTGTGTGTGTGTGTGTGTGTTCACGTGTGCATGTGTCTAGTATTACTTAACATACCTTTAAGTGACTGTTGCTCTACAAACTCAGCCAACTCTGCTGCCTTTGCGTCCACCAAGCAGAACATGTTTTTGATCTTGTTGGAGCTGAACGTCGGTGTCAGTTTCATTCTGATGTACCTCCATTTCTTTCCTTTCTGTCCAACGATACCTTTGGCATTTAACGTATCGATTTTCTCATCCATGGGGTTACTTCTGTCCATAAATACGTCGAAGTCCTTCACCAAGATATTCTTGATCAGGTCCAAATCTCTGATGACGAAGGCAGGCTTATCGACTGAGAACAGCCCGAAATAAGGTTGGCCAGCGTGTTTCTCGTACTCTTTCATTAGTAAACCTCCAAATGAGTTGCGTTGGAGGAACATATCCTTTAAATTGCCAAAAAATGGCAAAGGTTTTGTGAAATGTACGCCTCTTTTCTTCCAGTAGTTGAAATTTCGTGTGAAATAGAGATATAGTGCTATGGTGCTTGCAATAGACAGCAGGAGTAGGTCCACAATCATAGAATCGGATATGATGGCCATTTTGGAGGGAAGTTGCTGTCACCTGAAATTAAGACAGAACAACATTTATATATACATGTATACACATACATACATACATACATACATACATACTCACATACAAACATATATACATACATACAGGCATGTTTACATACATACATACATGCATGCATGCATATATACATACAAACATACATACATACATTCTCACACTCACACATATCTAATTACGTCATTATTTTACGGGATAGGAACATAAACTTCATGTAGCTCAGAAAACCACTCCGTACTTCTATCCTCATTTTTTTCACACTTTCATTGTCCCTGCATACTCCATTTGCTTCAGCAATATCCATACACGACTAATACACATATTGTCCTTAAAGTTCAATTGTTCTTCACTAATGTGTAGCAGCACTTATATTATGCAGCCATATATTCTATATATAAATAAATAAATAAATAAAAATTGGTAAATGTAATGACTTAATATATAAAGTGAGAGTTTAGTACGTATTTAAAAATACACAGTGTATAATTATTAAGCTATATGTTTTATACATACACTATATATTTGAATTACGTCTAATTACATCTCCGGAATAATTAATTTGATTATACTCTAAAGATATGAATGGATAGGTTGACTTTAGGGTAAATGTGACCGCATTTAGTGGAAAGAGATTGATAAACTATTATGGAAAATCTATGTTCACGAAATTGAGCCAGGTTTCAAACACCGACTTAACTATAATAAGTAAACCAGACAAGAATAGTTTGACGTGCATTACTAATGCTCACCAATGAGGCTTTGAATGTTGTAATTTATTACTGAATTATTATTTGTAGCCTATACAATCATATATATTTGTGTCAAAAACTATGTAAAATTCTAAGATTATAATGTTAAATTAATCTATAATATAAAGCAGTTATAAGCATCCTTTTTAATAGCTAACAGAATGTCTAAACAAAAATATTGTTAAGAACTACGCTTTGCATATTGCTAATTATTTAAATGAGTAATAACAAACAAGTGGCATGAAATTGGAGAAATTTATTAATATATGTACCTTGGATCTCATTGTAATTTATCTACCAACAAAACAAAAAGGATATTATAATATTGACTGTGCATAATTACTTGCTGGGTCTACTTTCATATTTATATCTAAATTATGACAAGGCAAGTACAGTTATTTTTTTTCAAAAATTATTGAACGTTTGAAGCGATATTCTGTTTTAACTTAACCATTTGCCATTTCATTTGTTTAATTTTTTTTAGCACCACATAAAACTACCCTTTCTGGTTAGACACCCAAGTACTAATTACGCTAGTGAATTTGGAATTGGGAAGGCTGAATTTAGAGGAAGTGAACTTGCATTTTCGTGGAGGGAGAGTGGAAAACCATTTAGGAAATACCACCCCAGTTCACCCGACCAAGATTCAAACCTCAATCTCCCCCGTTCTCATCAGGTTATCTCAACATGAAACTAGCGTGTTGTTTAATTACGCCCCTGAGGCGGGTAGGCATTTTATTAATTTGTTCAGATGTTTACCTCGTGATAGCTGTCAAATGCGTTGTTCAATTTAACCGTAAACAATATATTATCGAGAACGTAATTTGTAAAATTTTGAGAAATATTGTGAGATTGACGTCTTGAACCACGCGAACATTGGTTATTTTTTATAAATATAATCTCTTATTGAAGGTTTTAGCAATTTGTTCTCTGTCTAACTTGATTACCAAGTAAAATAAATGGTACGGTGCACCACACAGATTTATCTCTCCCTTACATAAAAATTGAGATATTGAATAAAAACTATTAAATAAATAATATACTTTGTTGCAGAAACATTATTGATAGTAAATTGTACGACACAATCGCATAGATTTTCTCATAATGTATAGTAAAGATTGTAAGAAATTGTTCAAAAGTTTTTTTTTAACAAACTTGCTTTAAGTAAGTTTTCTTCGTAAAAATAAACCCATCATCCTGCTAATACCAACACACACTCCTTATGTATAAGCTTTAAGCCAAATTGTCCAAATAATTCTAGCAAATTTCAAACTTTCAAGAATAAGCTGTATGTAAACTAACCTAAATTTATTTTTAGTTTATAAAAATAGAAGTTTATTCTGATATATCACGAAACAATCCATAGATATTAATTTGAGCTCAATGTTCAAGATAAAATTTTAAAATATCAAATTTTCTACCATTGATCATGAGCAAACTGACCTAAGTTAATTTAGTTTATAAAATCAAAGATACATGATCACGTAAAATAGTCTCCCGATACCAATTTTTAGCAAAATCGTTTTAGCTAGTTTCAAAAAACTTCAAATCTCACAAAAACCAATCATCAGAAAAATATTATAAATTATGTTTTCCATAAAAACAATTATTTAAAATTGTTTAGAATATAAACTATTTATATACACCCCTTTTGAACCAAACCACTACACACAGATGGCTGTGGTATATCTGTCAGTTCGAGGGTCGATCATTCGTCGCTAACGATTCTCCACTCCAACTTACACTATGAGGAAAGAAGGACTCTTATCAATGGACGAATCCTGTTTAGCTCAGTAGCAGAGCATTTGTGCACCAACAAAGATACTGGGTTCAATATTCGTGGCAATGTGTCATCTTTAAACTAATTTAGTTAGTATGGTTAGAGCCATTTTCAAAAAATGTGAAATTAAAAAAATATATCACTCGTTAGTAAAATACCCTTAATTAAAGACTAGAATATATTTATTTTTAAATCCTGATGTATTGCCCTATAACATATATATATTATGTGCTTAGTTACTATAGGGCATTAGGAATTTGAAAGTTCATTTAGCACTCCACTTATCATTATCTTGAGCTAGATCCATCCAGTCCACTTAATTAAAACCTATCCCTATTTTCATATAGTTCTATCCAGTCCACCTTAATAAATTCTATCTCTTTCATGTTCATTCTAATGTTATCTTATCTACGGTCTCTTACTATTGTGATTGCCAATCAGTACCTAAACATGGTTCTAGAATCTCCCATTAGCTTTGCATGTCCTGCCCACCATTATCTGCGAGACTTTATTATTCTAACAATGTCTTGTAATGAGTACAGGGTATGTAACTGATCGTTAGGTATCCTCCTCCATTCCCCAGTAGCTAGTGCACATTAGCACACACAATTGTGTAACCTAGTTATCCTTCAATATATCTCCCACGTATCTTCTGGAGTGAATGTTTTGCTCTCCCTTTAACTACATGTTAACGTGAGCATGTTCCTAGACCCGGGCTGATTAACGTCATCTAATTATCATTCTCTCTTTTACCGTCTCAAGAGAACGTGGGGTGAGGCTACATATGTTTTCTTTGTTATTGTATCTCTCTCTGCACTTGTCCTCTCTTGGAAGCGTGATGGTCCCTGTCTTCTTATGTTGTGATTGGCTGAAACTATTCTTCCCCCCTCCCGTTTTCTTTGTTATTGTATATCTCTCTCTGCACTTGTCCTCTCTTGGGAGTGTGCTGGTCCCTGTCTTCTTATGTTGTGATTGGCTGAAACTAATCTTCTCCCCTCCCGTTTGCGCTCAGTCGGGAATAGTAATTCTGGTATATGGTTCAAGAGGGAGAATAGATATAGACAGACTGCATTGTACGTACAGCTGGTCGATCGGCTAATAGTTACATTTCTGTTGTCCAACTTCAGCTTGCCAACGCCATATATTTGAGGTGTGTAGCAGTTTGTATTATCCGGGCGTAGCATCCCGCCACACTCTCAACATCATGATCAACACCTTCTCTACCATTGCGCCAGGAGTGCACCGTCTACTCTACCGTTGTGACTCCAATACTATAGAGGTCGAGGGAATTGTATGTCGAATTATAGTCGGCCAGGACGCTGACAATGTGTATCCAGCCAGTAATATGAATTCCTACTTTGGTCTGTATAATAGCTCGCTTCGCGTGTACTTTTTATGACAAGGTTGAAAGTGTTGTGTATATCACCGTTAGCATGTCAATATTTGGCCTTCTTTTTGGTGGGATGTAAAGGTATTCAATTGTTTTGAACCAGGGCCTCTAGAGTGCCTAACGTTAGTTTGTTGTGGGTCAGTCGGGCTCGTTTCAAATATGAGACCTATGGGTCAAGAGGGGCAAGGTTGTACCTAAAGTATTAGTCTAGTTATGTTAGGAGTGCTTATCTGTATTGTATTTTATGGGACACGGCTTATCCGCCCCACTATTTAGTTAGGGTAGAGTTGATCTGACTGCAGAGTCAATTAGATGTTAATTTGTAATGTGACGCCTTATTCAGAGTAATTGCCAAGGTAGCGTCACCAAGCGCTATTCAGGAAAGTCAGTTAGTATTTGTGAACCTTGTTGTGTCTGATGGATTTAGTAGTATTGCCCTACTGCTTTTTGTCAGCTGGTTCCTTAAGGCTATGTGTAGCACAAGTAATGTTCTCTATGGTTAGTTTAACTTTAGTGTTGGGTGGACTGCCGCATCAGGTGCAATGTAATTTATCCTAGAAAACAAAGATACTCTATTATTATAAACTTTGATTGTGGAATTAATACTAAATTTCTATCATGTGGCATGGATACCCTAATTAGAGCTTAGTTATTCCCTATTTTAGTGGTACTGTGCAGGTGTCTACTGATGGCGACTTAGATGTGCTCTTAGTATAGACTGGATTTATAATGGAACATAATAAACGAGGCATTATCTGCCAATGTACTAGCTCTATTGTTGAAGGTGCCTAAGCTTAAGCCCAAATGGTTAGTATTAAAGGGTGTTCTGGATTTAATTAAGTTTCTTGCCAATCATCAGGGCAGGCTATTAGCATGGGGTACTGGCTCTGATTACTACCTCCTTTACACCTATTGTCTTGGTTTTATGTCGATCACTTGCTACCTTCATGATTTGCTGGTTTTATAATGGCTGCCTGACTAACAAGCTTTCATAGAGTTGATACTTGACATGCTATACTTGTCTGGTTGCGCTGAGCTTAGGCGACCCATTTAACCTATAGCTTTGTTCTCTGTTAGCCGTGTGTTTTATAGTCACCAACATACTAACTTAGCTCTCCATCACTTCCCCCTTGATGGAGAGAACATAAACCTATTTAACAAATCTTTAGTATTTACTGTATGAATTATATATCAAATTTAAATAAAACTGTTTTCTCTGTAATCATGACTTTATGTAATTGATACCTTCTCCATTAATATGGACCTCAACTTACTGAAGAGTATGCATGCATTTCTCGACTGTATTATTTTCCTAATTTCCAATCTAATATCGCTATTGTAGTTGAAATTGTTCCTAAATATTTAAACTCATTAACCCCGTCAAATAATATGTTGTTCACAGTAATCTCTAAATTATCGTCCACAATCTGTTTTCTGTGTGATAATACGAGTATACTTAGTCTTTTCAGCATTCACTTCCAAGCCTATTTCCTTATACGTATTATATAACATCCGGATAGCAAGTTTTAACAAAATATATCAAACCTCTTCATATCTGCGGCCAGAGACAGAGAGACAAACAGTAACATACAGAATTGTTACATCCACTTTTACTTTCTCTCAACACATCGTAGCGAAGGTATTAGGATTGTCAAAAAAATTTGAACTCAAGATTTTTATAAATGTTGACGTTTCATGACCCCATGAAAATAAAAATAAAATGTGTTTTTTGCAATGCTATCTGTCTGTATGTCCATCTGTCTACCTCGGGCTAGAGCCAAAAATATTTTACCGATTGCGCTAAAACTTGGTATCTGAGTTTTATCAAAAGGGTTTTTTGGGATAAGTTATCTATCCCTAAATCTAAGGTTGCAGGGCAAAAGGAAAATAAAATAGATTTTTTCGAAATTTTCTATAACGATTTTGAATTTTTTTATATATATATATATATATATCTAGACACTGTTTGTCATTATAAAAAAAATGGCAATTCTCATTTTCTCGTGAAAATGACTTTGAAGGTACTTTACATAAGATATATGTTTCAATTTTTAACATATTTCCGCCACTATTTGAGATAGGAAATAGCTTATCAATGTAAAGTTGTGGTACTGTTAAGGACAAAAATAAATGTTTTAAATATATTTTTACAAAAACAATAGTTTCTGAGCTATAAGCAAATATATATAATTTTTAATTCAGGTCTTTGAAAATGAGTCTGACGATTACGCTCTTTGGTGGACAAAGATATTTCTATTTTCTCTGTATTTCTGTAACAATGTTCCTAGTTCCTAGTGCCATAGAGTAAGTGAAAGTGTATATTATTTCATTTATGATCCTTGGTGCGGTGTTATTACAACAGTGTATAGAAATATTATTTCGTTTCATAACTTCACGAGTTTTTAGTAAAGGACTATTTTTAAGAAAAAACAGGAAATTGAAAGTGTAGTTCACCGTACTATTATTTTTATAATGTTAAACAATATATGTGTATTTAACCGTAATTTAATCAAAATCTTTAAGGCTTATTTCTAGGAAATCGATACTTTATTTTTATGACCTTCTGTAAACTACCCTTAACTGTATGATTATATATCTAATTTTAAAAAAATCTATGAGGACATTTTATAAAAACCCTAGCTATCAGGTTCAGTAAAATGATTTTGGTTCTAGGCCGAGATACAGACATTAAGGCAGATATATAGATGGCAATAAAAAAAACTACTTTTTTCTGTTTCAGTGCGTTATGGTACGTCTTAACTTATTAAAATTTCGAGTTCAATAGTTTTGGACGATCTCAAATACTTCTCTCTCCAAAGAGTCAAGAAGAGTTAAATTTAAACTTCAGTTCCAATGCGAAATAATAGGAGATGTTCCAATTTGAAATTCAAAGATAGATTTTAAGACTCTATACATCATTAGAGCATGTAGGGAACGATACCTACACTTCACAAAAAAACTAGTATGCTAAGCGGTAACGAGAATTTATTTGTGTGGGGGGACAAGCAAGCAACAAAAAATATATAGACATATATTTTACGGAAAAGACTTCCATCACCAAAAATTTCCAAAAATATTCGATATATGATGTACCTAAAAGCTAGTTGGAGTGGTCCTCCATAATATTTTAATAAGCTATTTGGAGTAGTCTTCCCGAGAGATTGTTTGAAAATGGGATACTTCTAGAGGCTTTTTAAAATAGTCTTAGTGTAGCAAATTTTTGAAAATTTGGATTTTTAATATTCCGTACCTTAAGTTATATATATATATTTTTAAGAATCTATTTACAGTAGTCCTCCTCTATATAATTCTTAAATTTGGGTGCCCCTCAAAGTTATTTAATTTATAGTAATCCTCACTTTAATTATTTCTGCAAATTTATTAGAAGTGTTATTTTCGCTAAATTTTTTAAAATTAAATGCATTCTGTGTTTATTTGTAATTTAGTTCAAGTCTTTCAACTTCATTTTCAAGAATATTATGAGGTGTAAAATACGTCTAAAGTGGACTAGTTTATTCCTGGACTGAGCAATCCCCCACTTCTAAATGACATTCCTTGGTTTCACTGTAACTAATTTAAAGTGATCCTTCTCCCATTTTTCGGGAATTATATTCTGTAAAAGGTAATTAGAATAGTCCAGACTCCATTTTTTAATTTTAATGCTCCTAGAAGCTATTTGTACTATGTTTTCCCTCAAGAACTTTTCGGAAATTAGATGCCTCTAGAAGATATTTAAATAGTCCTCATGCAGAGTTTTATTTAAATTTAGATTTACTAAAAGCAATTTGAAGAAACTTTTTTAAACTTGGGCTTTTAGAAGGCGTTTAGATTGATCCTTGGCTTATTTTTCTTTTTTGATAATTTAATACTTATATAAATGATTTTTGGAGTTTAATATAAGAAATTCTCTTAGCTTCAATTTCGATGATCTCATAGAATTTTAAATATATCTAGGGAGGAGGGATAACATTTATTCCAGGTGGGGGAGGGGGGAGGGAGAATTATTTCTAGGAGACACTATCCCCCTGCCCCATCCGGCTCCACTGCTACTGAACATGTTTGGTAAGCTATCGCAATTTCGGCCTTAAAACAATCTTATCAGAGTCCTGTGTTCACAGAACAAACATCTACTACAGTCCAAATTTCCTAATATGAACCTAATATGACAGCTATAAATTTACTATATCTAAATTCACGTACACATACGTGAAAAAGGTTGCTCATACAAGTCATGTGCTGTGTATCTGTCACTTTAAATATAAATAAACATTGCTTATAAAATAACACTAACACTTCTATAATAGAAAGGTTTTGTCATAGTAGATTGCTTTATATATATTTAATATTTTCTAAAAGTTTCTTCCTGCCAAAATCTAGTATATTTTGCTTGCGTGCCCCATAGCCATCCCAGGGGTTCACGCTCATTGGTTTACGAAGCAATGCTCTATATATTACGAAACATAATAATTTTAAATACTTTGTATTTGATCTGAAATTTTGTATATGCAATTATTCATTATTTTATGAAGTGGAGGTCATAGTGAGGCCTGAAATAAATCTTAATGTGACCTTATAATATAAAAATATAGTAAAATTTTTTTTTTTTAAATTATGTAGTTATTAAGTTATTATAAAAATAATGTTTTTGAATTCCCATTTTTTCATAATAGTAATTAAAATTTAAGTTGCATGGATCTGTAGTATGATTCAGTAAAAAAAACGAAAAAGAAACGTTGACCTAATGTGCTATTATTACAAAACAAACACAAAAACCAACCAATCAAAAAAGTGCATCTATAATAGTTCAAATGTCTTACCTATCAGTGTATTGTCCTCTGTAGCTGTCAAGATGACGCTGTGATATCCTCAAGCGAACAGTTTCTATCCACTACTAGTTCTCTACTGTGATCAAATCAATTAGCTCAGTCTTATTTAACTACCGTCAAACATGCGTGTCACGCCAGCAACCTTGGCCGAGATCCAAAATAAAAAAAAACTATTTTCAAGATATAAAATTGCTGGATCACAACTGAAATAGTATTTATTTCATAAAATATAATACAGTCATTGGTAAATATTTGAGTCATGCTGATAATAGCTTAGACTTTGATGACCTAAAATTAATCAAAAAATAACCAGTAAGATTGGCTAGGAATTCTAAAAACATGATTTTAAAATTTAAAAAAAACTGTAATAAATGCACATAACTAAATAAACACTCACGTAAATATATATATATATATAAATAACTAAATATAAATATTTTTAGTTTCTAGAACCTAACCAATAGAAACTAAAAATATTTATATTTAGTTATATATATATATATATCTATATAAAAACTAAATATAAATATTTTTAGTTTCTATTGGTTAGGTGAGTGTTTATTATATATATATATATATATATACGAAATGAGAATCTTTTAATATTTTTTATTTAAGGTATTGAACGCAAACTTTTTGAACCAGATGATTTTATCAGCACATGCCTTATAAACTAAGTTAAATTTAGAACAGACACAACACCCAGCCCCCTGGCCGTCACTACACCACTGTGAAATGGAAGCTCATTTCATCAGTGATAAAGCTTTTAGCCATGCTATGAATCAAACCTGGAACCATTAGCTCAGTAGACAGACACGCTACCGACTAATCTAAGGAAGTTGGGCAATCATTTAGCAACTAAACAATTATCTTCGGTGGCCAAATGGTCTAAGTCGCCACTCATGCAATAGACTAGACTAACTAATATAAGGGGATCAGGGTTTGAATATTTTTAGGGTGTAGTGAAGGCGGATTTTATAAATGGTTTCTCATTCTCCCTCTACGAAAATACTGGTACACCTATTCTAAATTCAACCTTAATTTACTTTTACATCCATTACTGTTTCCAGCCTGTGGCCCTGGTCATTTTTTATTCAGGCAATATATTTTCCACTACCGGCTTGCTAGGCCGGTCTTAGATTAACGTGTCTTATAATTATTTATCTTAAGGCTAGGATAGACACAACATCCAGTCCTTGGCAGTTAATTTATACATTTGAAAGGGCAAACCCATATTTTCATCAATGATAATATTTTTTGGCCATTCCAGAAATCGAACTTGGGATCCTTAACTTAGTAGGGGGTGACCTGGTGGTCTAGGGGTAAGGTGTCAGACTTCTATGCTGGTGGCCGGGGTTCGATCCTCGGTCCCGGCACAGATTTATCTGATTACCAAACCCTTCCCTCACCTCTGACAAGACATCTTGTGAATGTGAGGAATGCCAGACCTCCACCGTGGTTCGGATTCCACGTTAAGCTGTAGGTCCTTCATTTCATCTCACAATCACCCTACCATTGCACATTAGCGTAAGTGCGTATAACCCGAACGGGTAGTAAGACGTGGTGCTAATAATAATAATAATAATAACTTAGTAGGCAGAGACGGAGAAAAGGTATCTGATTCTCATGCCTAACATATTGGCTTAGTTATTACATAGACTTATGAGTACACTCCGAATCGATAGTACGATGTTAAAAAAAAGTATTCTGTTCAATATAATATTGATATACAAATATCTGCTTCAGAAGTAATATTTATCTCCTCCAGACGCAACCTATTCCAAATTAAGGTGCAGCTTTTCAAATAAGAATGTGTATCTTCTAGCGCGCAAAGATTTTTCTAATCTCGTTGCATACATTATCTTCTCATTCCGTCCACTGATTGTTTAAAACTTTATTTTTGAGTATTTATGGATCCATAAAAGATCAATATAGCCTAAAAATATTATTTTTCAAAATTAATAGTTAAAATTGACTTTAAAATGACTAGAAATTACTTGACAGCTATGCAAACATAGAAAAAATCTACTGAACATCCAAGATAATATAAAATAAGTGAAGATTAACTTAATAAAACCACATTTCCACAACCAGGTCATCAAAAACAGAATTTATGTAATGTACAGTACATTATACAATAAGAGCATTATCTGTGATATACCAAATAAAAGATGACATGTCATAAAATTCCGGGTCTTTCTGATGATTTTAGTAATTATTATTATTATTATTATTATAAGCACCACGTCTTACTACCCGTTCGGTTTGTACGCACTTACGCTAATGTGTAATGTTAGGGTGATTGTGAGATGAAATGGAGGACCTACAGTTTAACGTGGAATACGAACCACGGTGGAGGTCTGGCATTCCCCACATTCACAAGATGTCTTGTCAGAGGTGAAGGAAGGGTTTGGTAAGCAGATAAATCCTTGCCATGACCGAGGATTGAACCCCGGCCGCCAGCACAGAAGTCTGACACCTTACCCCTAGACCGCCAGGTTACCCTGATTTTAGTCGACAACAAGATTACAGACAAACTTAAGATTATAATACAACAACACACAGTTATGTAAGTGTACAAATCTTGTAATAAACAGTCGTATCTTACAAATATGATTTCATTCAGTCATCAAGATAAACAACATGACTTGTGTATGTGTTTGTATATACACACATACACACGAGTCACGCTGTTTATATATAATCTATATATATATATATATATATATCTAATCATTTGTTTAGTATTTAGTCTAAATTACACATTTCGTATCCTTATAGTTTTAGTTCGCCTTCCTGCCTCTGTAAGAAATTACCGCTACCATAATATAATCCTCTCCATAAAGTCTCAATCCGTTAAGTCTTTCCTTAAGAGATCACCGATACCAAAACAAATAATATCGTTTAACAAAAGTCCTGATCCGGATTAGTTAAGTGATCACCTATCTGATAGTATATTAATGTTCACACAATTTCGATACGCAAGTTCCTATTATTCTTAATAGATCGCCCTCAGAGTAACATTTTGATGTGTACAGAGTATCCAACTCCTCGACATGATACTTTAAAAATTGTATCAACTTTAACATTCTAACGACCATTGTTATAGAGGGTTTCGATGAACTAAATATTGTTAAGTAATTAAATTAAGTTAATGGTACGGATTGACGTTAAAGTATCATTCATATTGAAATAATTTATGAGAATTTTTAAATTGTATAGAGTCTTCTTTTGCCTAATTTTAATGACTGTTTTAAAAAAGTCACTGAATGGCGATCATTACCTTAGTTAAGATCAAATAAAACAAAATTATGTTTTTTAAGGTTTTTATTTATTTTGCTTAAATGTCTTTCTTTATATGAGTTTAATTGGTTAGCAAATTAAACTTTTCTATTGAAAGACACAGTATCACTCTTTCTTTGTTTAGCACCGAGTGTTACTTCCTGCTCAGGTTATATGCATATATACTAACTACGTACGCTAAAGAGCTAAGGATGAACAATGTTGAATTTAGTAGAAGTTTACCCGTATTTGAGTAGATCTAGGGTGGAAAGAAATTTTGGAAATACCACCCTCAGTACAACCTAACAAGATTCTAGCCTCGATCTCCCTGTCATCGGAAATCTATTCCAACACAAGAGTAACGTCTTAGACCAGGTCTGGACAGCCGAATTCGCCCCACAAGCCACTTTGATGAAATATAATTTTTCGCGGGCCACGCATGAAATAAGATTATATTTAAAAAATAGAAAATCAAATGTCATAAACGTTTATTTTATTGATTCATTTTATTATGTATCTATATTATTGAGATATTAGCTTTCTTTGCGCTCAACCAATTTTTACTTTCTCGCTACCTTACAGGTAGGCCTAGATAGAGTATTATGATCGTCAAACAATCGAACATGAGATTTTGATGAATTTCGACGTTTCATGACCCCCCAAATCAAGAAAAGTATTTTTTGAATTTCCGTCTGTTTGTCTGTACTTCGGAGTAGTGCCTATACTATTTTACCGATTGGGCTAATACTTGGTATTTAGGGGTTTAATAGAATTGCCCAGAGTATTTTTGGAATTGGATAACTAATCCAAAAATTAAGGTTAGTTAAATTAAGGGCGACAAGAGAAAAAATCGATTTTATAAAAATTGGTTTTAATGATTATGGTTAAATTTTATTTCTTCTTATCTTAATTGATCAATATTATAAACAAAATGGCTACTCTCAATATTTCGTCAAAATTATTTTAAGGATTTCGGTATTACAAGTAGATTCTAATTTTTTATCATAACTCCTTAGCTCTTTGAAATATGAAATTACTTATCATTGATTATATGTAGACCAATTATTAATAAAAATCTCTTACCTGAACCATATTTTTTATAAAACCTATGATTTTCAAGCTATACGCAAGTATATAAATTTTATAATTTTTCGAACACTAAATTATTAAACTAAAAAAAAAAATCGTATTTGAAATGTTGATGGATGTAGAACTTTCATGATCCCCCAAACCCTAAAAAGTTGTTTTTCAATGCCAGTTGTCTGTGTGTCTGTTTAAACCTAACATTAAGAGTAGCTTAGTAAAGGGCGAAAAGATAAAAAAAAATCGATTTTCTCAAAATCTACTCTAACGCTTTTGATTAAAATTCATTCTTTGGCGTTGATTAAGATTATAAATAAAATGGTATATTTTCATTTTCTTATGAAAATGACTTTTAGGGTTCTTTAAAGAAGCGAAAAATTCCGTATCTCAGCAACTATTTGAGATTCTAAATAACTTATCATTTCAAAATTATAGTACTTTTAAAAATAAAAAACTTTTATATAAACTATATCCTTATAAAACCAACAGTATTTGAGATATTTGCAGATATATTAATACCATTTTGTGAGATTTAGTTGTAAAGATATAATATTTAAGGGTGCTACATGGTGAGAACATTGAGAAGCGTTGCAGACGTTTATAAATCCCGCTTTATTTAAGAAGTGGTTGGATATTTTTAAATATGGTTTTCAACAAAATGTTGGCGAAAGTTATCAACAGGTCTCTCGCCCGTTTTAAAAATTATATTTCAAGTTCTATTTTTTTTAAAGAATTTTTACGACACGTTACGAAAAAATTTGTACTTCTGAGATTAAAGTAATAGGCTAGAAACCTAGATCTTGCGTTCCCCTATCAAATAATGTCATATTTTGATAGGGTCACAGCAGTAATTTTTAAGAAAATGCGGGATTGTTTTATTGGGTTCCATTACTAAGCTATCAATAACATTATTGTTCTCCTTGAATTAAGTAGCCACCTCGACCATCCCCTCGGAAGGAAGGGAGGAAAAGGAAATATAAAATCTTTACCACCCTCTTATACCAGCATACACTCATTTATTTTTTGTTTTCACAGAGTTAAGTTGATGTTGACAAGAAACAATAGCTGCTGAACGTGTATTTATTTGTGGCATTGTAAAAACACACAGGTGTTTAAAAATATTAACATCCATCCAAATAATGTATTGTCGTGTGTGTATGTGTGTTCATTATTAGTTTTATTACTATAATTATTAGTGAAACTATACAATATTTTTTATTCAACTAGTCTATCGGTTTTGTCACCCGATAATCAAATGTTTTTAATATTGTAGTTTTGCACGTGAAAATGGATGAACCTTTAAGTAAAGAAGATAAGCGAAGAGGTAAAAAATCAAAATTGTGGCTAAGTGCTCGCTGTTAAATTAAAAAAAAAACTGTATGGAGCTCCGCACGGACTTTCTCTCTCTCTATTTTTTTTAAAATGGATATATTTACTCAAAATTCGTAATATATGTCAAACGAACTCATATACACTTGTAAACCCGAGCACAAATAATTGCGTTATACTTTTACGTTAAACATATTTTGAAACCCTGATTTAAATTTTATGATTTTATTCTTAAGGAATTAAAGTCCTCACTAGTATATTTGTACCAAAAATAATATATATATATATATATATTGGGTCCACAAGTGTCAACACTTTGTATTAAAATTTCTACTTCCGGTAAAAATTTTCAACATTCTATTAGGGGTTGTACAACTTGTGGTTATTGAATTTTTATTAAATTCTTCGTTTATAAGTTAGACCCATAAAAACGGTAAATATTGACTATTGAGTCTAAAAAGTTCAAATATTTTACAAATGTTGTACAAATATTTTCCCTAAGAGGTTTAAGAAAAAAGAACATAAACTTTTAGAGAGATCTACTTATTTACTTACTCTTTGGAATTAGAGAAATATTGCGTTAAAACATATGTTGTGTCTCTGTACAAATTAAGCTCACAAAAATGTATTAATATATTTGCCAACTTTTTCGAAGCTATTAGTTTTATAAAGTTATATTTCAAATAAAAGTTTATTTTATTTTAATAGTACTACAATTTTTCAATGATAAGTTATTTAGTACCTCAAATAGTTGCGTATGTAAGGAAATTTCCGGTTCTTTAAAGTACCCTGAAAGACATTTTCATGGGAACATGAAAATATAAATTTGGTTTATAATTTTAATCAACGCTTAGATACGAATCTTAATCAAAATCGTTAAGGCTGATTTTGAGAAAATAGATTGTTTTCTCTTTTAGCCCTTTACTAAGCTACTCTTAATCTTAAGGTTAAACAGACACAAAGACAGACGGCATTGCAAAAACCACATTTTGGAGTTCGATGGGTCATGAAACGTTGACATCCATTAACATCTCGGGCTATATTATTTTTGATGGTCGCAATACTTTAACTCTAGTGTTCGAAATGTTTACATATATATTTGCGTTTAGCTTGAAAATGGTTGGTTTTGTGATAATATGTTTCAGATAAGATATTTGTATTATAAATAGATTTACATGTTTGCAATGTAAGTAATTTCATATCTCGAACAGTTTCGGAGATAATATTATAAAATAAAATATTTGTATTATAATTAGACTACACATTTTCAATGATAAGTAATTTAATATATCAAATAGATTCGGAGATATAAGAAGAAAATTAGAATTCACGCATTAGACCAGGACCCTTAAAGTCATTTTGCTGAATTATTGAGAGTAGCCATTTTGTCTGAAATATTTATCAATGTTTTGAATGGAAATTAAATCAAAATCGTTAAAGCCGATTTTGTTAGAATTGAATTTTTCTTTTTTGGTTCTTCAGTAAGCTACCCTTAATTTTAGGGTTAGATATCCGATACCAAAAACCGGTCTGGGAAACCCTATGAAAACACTAGATACCAGGTTTTATCCCGATCGGTAAAACAGTTTAAGCTATACTCCAATGTATAGACAGACAGACGGAAATCCAAAAGCAAATTTTTTGGATAGGGGGGAAGCGGGGGTATCGATTTTCATCAAAATCTCGAGTTTAGTTTTTTGTAGTCATAATACTTTCTCTACCTGTAAGATAGTGAGAAAGTAAAAAGGCGAAGACATTTTTGGTAGTTTTGAGACGTGGTGTTGGAGAAGAATAAAGAAGATAAAAGCAGATTAGATTAGGTGACTAATTGAGATGTTCTAAGATTAGTACATGAAAACAGAACCATTACATAAGTGGTTATAAGAAGAAAGGCCCACTGGATGGGCCACATTGAGAAGAAATGGATTACTAAGTGATATCGTACGAGGAAAAATGGAAGGTAAAGGGGGACCAGGAATATTACGCATTCAAGTGACTCATGATCTCATACAAGGAAAGAAGATGAAGTTTCACGATCTAAAAGAGGAATCTTATAGTAGGACATTCTGGAGGACTCAATTTAAACAAGGAAATGGACCTTTATTAAGACAAACCCCTAATAATGTAAATATTGCAAACGTGTATGAATACAATTTCCCTTTAAAAAGTGATAACCGTATACTGACCATAATTTTCCTTCATTACGTAATATGCGTTAAATAAAGAAGAGAGCTCTTTATTTTGTGATACACGCTGGGGCGGATCTGCATAAAATCGTACCTATTGCAGGCACTGAAATGGCATCCCTGTCCAAACAACTGGCTCCCATATTTTAAACAACTTTACCACAATATCAGATCAAAAATTATACCAGCTCATTAATCTTTTATTTACACACAATGGCAATACAAGAAAACTACCAATTATATTTACTGACGCAAATTGATCTATAATGTGCTTAAAGTCTGTTGTTTCTGTTTTTTTTCTTCACACAATCAACAGAGCAAGATAAAGCAATCTGCTTTTACCCATAAAGGATCTCAAATACGAAAGTATAAATTTTCAGCTCTCACAGCTGGCGATGGTTAGCAGTATATGAATAGCACTGTGAAGATTGGGGAAAATGCTCTAATCTCCATACCGAACAATACATTCTAGAAGCTCTTCAAGTCTTGATTTACGTGTTGGCCCGTATTGATAAAAACATTCAACAATCTAAAATGTATTCATACAGTTGCTGTCCATCAACATCACAACTGTAGAATTTGCCCAAATGTTCGTACTTCTGCTTTAAATCCTTAATATTGTTGTCGTAAAACAGTCCCTTGACATCAATGAGAAAGTTAAAGAAAGTCACTTCTTGATCCACTGGTTTCATTTTCATGGTCTGCCATGTCCTGGATAACTTGAAGTATCTTCTCAATCTACTTTTTTTTTAACAGCCTTTACTACTCATGTACTTGCACTCCATCTGGTTTTGTACTTCAACTTCACAACCACAGGCGTAGCGTTTTCAGTTTTTCCCAACACTGTGTTGAATTAAAGACTGAGAGAGGGCTTCGATGTATAAAAAAACCATGACTATCATTGTATCCTGCTTGACTGTAGGTACACCCACCAAGTTGAGCGAGCGGTTGTCGCAATTCACAAACATTGCCAGGCTGTTTTTTTCACTTATTCTTTGTTGAACACTACTTCTATGTTCAACCATGACAGCAGGGTTGTCATAACACTGCGACTAACACTCTTGTAGATCCATTTCGTTCTTCTTTTCTATTAAAATTTTCTTTAATTCTTAATAAAAAATCAAAGCGACCTTGAACGTCATAAAACAATAAATAGGATTATGTTGTTAATAATATTTTTTTAAATATATTCTCAATTTTTGATAGTATTATTTATTCATAAATAATTAAAAATTGGATAGTAAGACGTGGTGCTAATAATAAAATAGAAGCTTGTTTAGTTTAAATATTAACATTGCATTCCTTCGTTAGATGTGTGGACACTGTAACCTTTCATCAGGCGTACACATATATTGAGCATTGTCTCCCTTCATTAGGTGTACAGTGTATACATATAATGGACATTGTTACCTTTCTTCAGGTGTATACATATAGTGGGCATTGTCTCCCTTCATTAGGTGTACAGTGTAGACATATAGTGGGCATTGTTACCTGTCACTAGGTGTACACATATAGTGGGCATTGCCTTCCTACGTCAGGTGTACAGGGTAGACATATGGTGGGCATTGTTACCTGTCATTAGGTGTACACATACATATTAGTGGGCACTGCCTTCCTACGTCAGGTGTACAGTGTAGACATATAGTGGGCATTGATACCTGTCATTAGGTGTACACATATAGTGGGCATTGCCTCCCTTCGTTAGTTGTAGACATATAGTGGACATTCCTTGCCTAAATTTATTTCTAGAGTTATATTTAACTTCAACTTTATTTGGTTGTAAAAATATATTCAAAACTACTTCCCTTGTTTAGGCTCTCCGCGTAGAGATTGAAACAAACACATTTTACTCGATGGTAAATATAAAGTAAGAGCTATTTTAATCACACAGAAAAAAATTAAACACATTTTATATATGACTTATGCAAAAACTATATCCATACAAGCTTATTGATAGCTATTTAATATAATTTTGTTGTTTTAGGAATATTTTGAAACATACAAAATAAGTTATACATATAAAAATCAAAATAAATAAAACACAATCATAATATTTCGTAATTACACTAAAGGGGAAGAAAGTAGAAATTATCAATCAGAGGTTGTATACCCTCATTTGTGTAAAGATAGAGTGAAAAATAATCGAAGGAAAAGATCTCATACCACACGACTGTAATTACAACCCCGACCTACCCATCACCTGTAAATTAGATTAGATGAGAGAGATGATTTTGTTCGTGTGCCCACTGGAGAGGGCTATTATTTTCTTTGTCGTGGTTTTATAAGATGTTTAAACAAAAGATTAAAAGAGTTCAAGCTACTGTCCGGTTGGGATTTACCCGAAGGGTCGAATGATCTAAGTTGTCACTCTAACAATAGAATTGATTGCCAATGACGTGGAGGTTAGGGTTTGAATCCCGGTCTTTGTATAAAGGGGATTTTTTCCTGAATGGTCGATTTCCACTCACTCTCCGTGTTAACTTCAATGCGATGAAATCCTCTATGGAGGCAGTGAAACAAATAGTGTAATTGGGGTTATGTATCAACAGTGTTACAAGTGAACTAACTATAGAAGAAAGGACACATGCAAAGGCAATGCAGCTCTTGAGACATCTCAAGACGGCAAACGACAAAGAAGTGCTAAGGATCGCAGGGTTCATCTCATGGATTGGACATAACCTGCGCTGGCCAGGATACGTGACACCGCGCATATACCGGAGATGCCCTAAAGTGGCTGAAACGCTCCTGTGACTCCCGAGATGGACGAGAGCCCGGTGGAGACATAATCCACAAACGCGGACTACAATCTTCGGGGACGCAACCTCTTGGACCATGGTGGCGTACAAACCTGAAACCAACGAGGCCATGGTCCAAAGGTTCGCAGAAACACTAGAAATCAACAGTGCGGAGGCCGCAGCGGGACTAATTGCACTCCAATGGGAACACCGAGAAAGGAACTCCAACCCAAAAAGGCTCGGACTAGACAATGTTGCCGCATGCTTCTCAATCCTAACAGGGAAAGAATTGTGCTTTTATGTTCCATTGATAAGGAACCTTCACATGCACGTTACCAATCAACTGAGGGATACCGACTGGGACACATTCTGGGTATCCATCACCCTCAACCCAGCGGACCCCCCATCCCGAAGCATCCTGAACCAGCTCCTGGACGAGGCGCAGACAGCTGGCAGACTCAACCTGGACACAGTACCAACGGATCTCATGTTATTGTTATATATATAACTGTATTATTGTCAAGTTGATGTATTCATGTAAATCTATAGATTATGGAAATAAAGGCCAATGGCCGCTTCCCCTTCTCTTTGCCCTGGCTGTCACTCCCGGGACCTTCCACCGCATTCCGCCCACGGGCGAAGTTATATAAGCGATGGGAGGCCTGTCTCGAGAGTCAGTCGGGTCGAGGAGAGGGGGCAGCAACAACATAACTTTTCTTTTCCCTATGAAATTAGCTTATTAATTAGTGGATATGCAAATAATCTATACAGGGAGTTTTATGGCTGTGTAAAATTAACCTAAAATAACAATATTTAAATACAAAGCTAAATAATAAAATTATACGTACCTTATTACTTTATGTAGGCCTACAGGAATTTAAATCTCGATTTAATATACAAGAGCAGCATTACTAGAAACTTGAAATAGTAATGTTCTTAATTTTTTTAAACAACTCGATCACTGTCTAAATTTGGAAGTAGATTGTTTGTGTATCAAGCCAGTGGGCTGTTTTAAAATACAAGCCAAAAGAGTGGAAAAGCTGTAACTTTTTCTGGTGAATGAATCATCCCGGCATCGAGTGACAAGTCTTTCGTCCTTCCTCATTCACTAATCTGTTACGAACTCACCGAAAGATAGATAAGTAAAAAGAAGGGGTGAAATATTTTTTTACTCTCAAAAGGCGACGAGCTATTTCTACCTGCCTATGCAGCACCCTTAACACAATAATTCTCTAATACCATAGAGGAAGTAAATATGAATAATATGTTACTCAAAAAGATTACGTTCTTTTTCCTTGGGGACCCAGCCAGTTGATTTTTTTTTTTAAATGTCAAAAATATTTCCATTGGCTATTTAAATTTTCCATACCTTACTGTTCAGTTTGGTATACAATAAGTGAAGATTGTATTATAGTAAAAGGGTTTTATTTAATGTTTTGTGATGTCATGTGGTGATGAAGTGATCATTTGCTGGCCACTGTAAATGATTCTATCTGGTTTATTTTATTTTGTAGGGACATTTTGTTCACCTCATTAAAGTGTGGTAATTTTTCTTTTTCTTTGTAGTTTTGGCATTTGTTTACCACAAAGTTGTTGTCAACAGCTGTATTTATCCTTGCATTGTTGATTTATTAAATGCCAAGATCATCAAAAAATTCAAGAAAAGTAAAAATGAAGGGAAGGTTATTGACAATAACAAATGTGATGGACATAGTCTTAGTGAGGAGCCGGCTGTTACTAGGCCTAGAAGTTCTTCCAGCAGTGGCGGCTCATGTATAGGCACTGCGGAACTGCAGCACCTATATTTATACTTGATATTATTGATAACATTTAATATAATGAGTCTTTTTTCTTTGATTCTTTCTTTATTTTTGTAGTACAATATATTTTCCTTAAGCATAATGTCAGTACTTCAGTAGCCATCCCTCAATTTATGAAAAAGATACAAAAATCTTTGTATGGAACTGTGCCCTTCACAGCGCCAGCGACGTGGTGTTTTTAACTGTTGTGCGAATTCATACATAGGAGGGTTCTGGGGAGGAAGGTGGGACTGCCAAGTAGAGATTACTGTTGCTCTCGCAGTGCCGGCTCTGGCGTGATGGCGGAAGGGAGTTTTAAGCTTTAACCATGGCCTTGCAACCTCAAGAAATAAGTTCAGTGACTGTAACTAAGGAAGTGTGTGACTATATATGTGTTGATATAATGGACAGATATTCTTCCACTAAACACTTAGTAGCTGCTAAATTGTTCAACAAGAATTGCTTCACTAAATTTAAGAATGAACATCCTACAAAAGAGATAGTACTGACCACTGAAGCTTATCCCATAATTGACAAAGAAAAGCTTGAAACTGAACTAAAAATATTCTATTATAGGAATGATATTCATGAATATTACAAATTAATTGAACTGCTGAAATGTATCTTGGAAAATAATCTAGATGATGCTTTTAGTAAAATTACGAAACTGATAAGAATCCTCTCTACATGACTACATCAGAGGCAAAGCGCTGCTTTTCAACATTGAAAAGAATATAAACTTTTTTTAAGCAGCATTAAGAATTCGGAAAGACTAAATGGGCTTGCAATACTTTCAATGGAGAAAATGATCCTCAATTGTCATCCAGATATCAAAGCGAAAATTATTGAAATTTTTGCGTAAGTTAAAACAATACGAATGGATTTCATTTTTAAATGAATATATCAAGCTTTAGCTGTAACAATTTAAGTTAAAGTAAGTAAAAAAGGTTTTTTTTAAATATTTTATCAAGTTCCTGAATAAATTATCTTTCTATACATTTTTTCTTCTCCTTTTATACAATTTTAAAACAAAGGCTAAATTTTTTTTGGAGCAGCACCCCCACTAATTTTAGCTGCAAGCCACCACTGTTTTCCAGTAGAAAATTAAGTAATAACCTACAATTATATCAATAATTTGAGCAATGTGACAGTGAATGTATTATTTTAGACATTACACTATTGAACAATATGTTGTCAGATGTTTCAGTTTGTCAGGATTGCGGTAGTACAATTTCAGTCAACTGTAGTAAAAAGGTAGGCTTAACTTCTTAGCTAACATTATCATGTGTTAGCTGTTTAGATCGACCTAGTAAAAAGTACTTTACTTCTTCAAAGGTTTCAACGCCAACGAGTAACGGTAGCAAAAACCTGTATGACATAAATCTAAGGTTATTATATGGTCTTCAAACAATTGGCAAAAGTCAAAATGCAGGTGATATGTTTTGTGGTATTCTCAACTTGCCCATTGCCCTTAGAATTAATAGATATCTTGATGTACTCAAAAATTATTCCAGTAAAGTTTATTTTGTTACAATGAATAGGGCAGTGGAGGAATAATGAATAATTAAAACAGGGATATTTGTATTGAGCTGAATGATACATGGCAGAAAAGAGGACATACTTCACTCAACGGAGTAGTAACGGAGTAGTTGACTCGGGAAAAGTTTTGGATTTTGAAGTACTATCTAAGTATTGTAGGTGTAAGAACAGATTCGGTGATGATCATGCTATTGTTTTGCCAATAACTCAGGTGGTAGCGTAGGTATGGAGATTTAGAAAGTGAGAAATATTTATGAACGATCGTTGAATTTGTATAATGTACGGTATGTTCAATATCTGGGTGATAGTGACTCTAGGCCTAATAATAATGTGCCTGAATTGAAAGGGTATGGAGAGGATTGCCCATTCACCAAGCTTAAGTGCATAGACCATGTGCAGAAGTTCATGGCGACATGGCTAAGATTTTTTCAAAATTAAATCAAAGGTAATATTACTAAGTGACGGAAAAGCACTGATACATTACAACATATTATGTCCTAGTTATAAGAAGAAATTGTAAAGATAATTAAAATGTGGAAGATAAGAAGCGGGCAGTAGATGCAAAATACTTAGACATTTCTTCCAACGATGATAAACCCTCTCGTGGCTTGTAAGGAAAGCTGGTGTAAGTTTAGACACGCTGAAACAGAGAATAAACTATATAGGAACAGTGAACATTTTCTCCTTCCCACTGAGTTAATTCTTGAAATAAAACCAATTTTCAAAGAATTTGCACAAATCTTCACGGGAAGACACAAAATCCCAATGAGTCTGTAAATGGTGTAATATGGGCTCGACTCCCAAAAACAGTGTTTGTGGGACTCAAAACATTAAAATTTGGTGTTGTTGATACTGTGGAAAGTTTCAATAAAAGAGCAATTATAAAGTGTCACGTACTAGAAGCCTTGGGATAAAAATCGGGAAGAAATTGTGTGAAATTAATGATGAAATGTGAACCAAACAGGATCTGTGAGGCGGAAAAACTATTTTATGAACTTATGAAAAAATCAAGTAAGAAGGTACAGGAAGTCAAAAGGAAATTGGAGGAGGACTTGGAAGTAGCTAATGCATAAGCAGGACTCTCATATTCCAGTGGAGCATATTAAAAAAGGCACTGTAAATTAAAATGTGATTTTCCAATTATTTAGTATTTTAGTATTAATGTTCCTTTTTCTCAGGAACCATAAGAGCTACAAGGATTAAACCTCTACTGTATCCTCTATTATGTGTAAACAATATACATGAATATTTGAAGATCTGTGGATTATTACTCAAGGTAGAAAAAAATATTTAAAAAAACCTGGTCAAAAAAGTAAATAAAAAAATATATTTTTGTGAACACAGCAACATTTTTTAAAACCCCTGTGTTAAAAGTTTTATAATTCCTAACTGGAAACACCAGCAAAAAAAATATATGTAGCTCTAATAGATCCTGAGAAAAAGGAACATGAAAATTACGAAATTAACATGAGTAAGATAGCACTGGCCGGGTCCCCTTAACCTCTTAGGGGAAATTGTTGTACAACAATGATATATCTCTATCATTTTAGACTCAATAGTCAATATTTACCTATGTTATTGGCCAAAGTTATAGACTAAATTATGAATTCAATAGTAATGGGATAACCATAAGATATGCAACCCCTAATAAAATGTCGAACATTTTAACCAGAAGTTGAAATTTTAATATAAAGTGTTAACCCTTGGAGACCCAATATTGATCCTTTTATTGGTCCAAATATACAAGCGTGCTCTTTAATTTTTTTTAAATAAAATTATAAAATTTAAAACTAGGAGTCAAAAAATGTTTAACTTAATTATAGCTCAATTATTGCTCGGGTTTACTAGTGTATGATTATTATTTCATTTCACACTTGTTACAATCTAGTTTAAAAGTCCATGCAAAGCTCCATACCATTTATTTAAATGCAACATAATTTTGGTGGTTGCACATATCAATTAATTTTACAGATTTTCATCTGTTACTGCAGCTCAAGATTTACTTTTATAAAATGTCATTTTTGAAAAAAACATGTTTACAAAGCTATGTGAATTCGAAGACATTATCAACCTTTTTCGGCAATAAATCCTAATTTGAGATACTTTCATTATGTCATATACGTGTTGTAAAAGTTGAGTTTTTATTTAATTAATTACTTCAATCTGCATAGTATCTGGGATAGTAGAAATTTCAACGTGGAAAGAAGAACAAGATATCTCAAAAATCTTATTTCACGTGTTCTGATAAATAATGACCAAATGCTACTGAAATTTTTTATGTGATTATAACCATCGGTAGTTAAATTATCTTGCCCCTGCAACATCCTTGTTGATTTGGTTAAATGTTTTGGTTCTATTTTCAGAAAAACTTAGGTTTGCGATCTAATGTAGTTTACTGTTTTTATAACATATCCATGACATGGTTCAAAGACAACACTTGACCACACGCATTTTTTAAAGTAATAAACGGTACATGGCAAGTAAATCAATAGTTTTAATGGTTCTTTCCTTCAACTTTTTCATAAACAATCTTACAGTTCTTCTTACCATAGCCGATGCTTCGTTAGGAAAGCGTCTCTAAATGAAAACTGTTTTCGGACAAATACTTTTTTATGGTTTGGTAAATAGATTAACCATTAGTGGCATTTTTGAAGCTTCTAAATCCTCTTTCTTCAATTCCTCCCCAGAAAATGGCTTCATATTTTTGCAATTAACAGTGCAACGTAATATATTTCTTACTATAATAACATTAGATGTAGTAGCAATGACTTGATGGTGGTTTTTGATACTTTAATTTAAATATAAGCGAAGCAAACTTAATTTTTTTTAATTCTTCATTAAATTTCACATCATCACCAAGTTTCGTTACATAAGCCTTATAACATTGTATTTCTTAAATACATCGACTCAAGCTCTGTAAATAAAATATATTAAACTGGAAGATCTAATCGTTTTACCAATGGTCACTGAGCTGTCTACTTACTTATGTAATATTTTTTAAATCACTCCGAAAAGTTAAACATAGATTTATTATCATAATACTAAACAAATAAACTAATGATTGCATCTGCTCTATTGACTTATTTTAACTTATTTAACTTATATATTTAAAAAATCCTTGAGCTTTATGCCTCCTGTTCTCCCTCTGAGCCGGGGGTTTCAGAGACGTAAAGCTGTTCGAAGAACAGAATGATTGGTTGGAATTCGGTAGGTTACTGTTTGTATAATATTATATTTCTCGTTATTAATTATTTCCCACTAATCTAGTTGATAGTATGAACATAATCTGAGGACCACAAAGAACAATGTGGCAGGCCGTGAGCTAGCCAAGCCTACCTTTGACTATGCGGCTAACAATGCCGGTTATTGTAACAGTTGATTTAAGACACGGAGAGTGTAAACAATATTGAAATTTCATCAAGTATTTTAAAATACATCAAGGACTATAATTATCAGTAGTTGCTTGGTAAGCTAACTAGGCTGATTGAGTAAGGTATAACTTGGATACTGTGACGTAATTTGCCACTCTACCTTGTGTTTCCCTATATTTTTTATAATTTTGATGAATAATTTCCTATTTATTTTTGTATGAAATTAAGAACTTCAAAGTTTGGCCGCAGTGTCACCGGCCTGACTAATAATACTATTTACATCCATTCAATAAAATAAAAGGATGGAAGGAACAACGTATAACATTGCTTTAAATAATTTAAATAAGGAATTTTTATTTAAGGAAGAACACTTACCTTTTATTAAGCATATTAATTATCCTTTTAAGAAGTTTGTTGACTTATTTATAATGAACGTCAGCCATGTTTGATTTCAACGCATGCGAAAATCTGTCAAACAAGTGAGTAGCGGATCTCATGATTGTAAAAGAAGAAAAAAGAAGAAACAAGGCAATATGTAAATACTCAAAACTAGCACGTTTTTCAATTTCGACAGATAGAAATAAACATTTAATTCTTTTATGTAAACATTGTTCACATTCATTGGGATATATTTAAATATTTATATTAAACTTACATTCTATTTGATTTTTATCCCTAGTCTATAGCCTACATTTTATTTTTGTTTTAATATATTAGTTTTCGCTTTGGACTTGGAAGTAAAGAATAGAAAATTATTAAATTAGATTTTGGAAGACTTTCTGAAGGAGATTGGTTTTTTCGTTCCTCGGTGTTGGTCTAACATGGATCCAAATCTGTGGAGCTCCTAATTCAAATTATTTTTAAAGTGAATTAACGGTTGTAAATTAAAGTACAAGTAGCAAAAATGGAAAGCTAAGTGTGTGTGCAAGAACTAGACTATTTATTTTCGTATTAAATTGTGGAAGAATTTGCATTACTAAAGTGAAACAAATTTCTCAAGTTGGTGTTTCAATATGGACTAATTCATTTGTGAGGTCAAGCCAACTCTTCAACTTAATTTTTTTTTCTCCTCTATAAAAATCAGAATTCATGTAAGAATTTTCAGAAAGACTATCTAATTCAGAGAATTAATTAACATTTTATTTTATGTCTAAATATTATTTGTATGTTTTTTTCTTTCTTCCTTTTGTTTCAACAATACTATTTTATACTTTGTTAAATTAGAATTGTAACTATCCGGAATTCCATAGGTAGGATTGGGATGTTGTAAAAAGGGAAACAATAATAAATCCACAAAAGTTCCAATAATTATTATTTTATAAATATATTTTTTATTGTAGTCTAAATTACATTTTTATTTCAACAATCCATTTTTATCTAAATTGCTCATGTTTTATTTTAAGTATTCCCCAGTGGTCTCGAGAATTGAGAGTCGTCGTGCCACTGTCTGAATTAGCCGAGGTAAATAATTTTTTCTTTTTTATTGTTTTTTCTCTCTCCTAGATCCTAGGAGTGGTGCCCATCAAAAAGACAATTTTTATACATCTTGATCTTAACTATTGTTATTAAGTAAACAGATTCAGAAAATACTGATAATAAACCAGAAAACCATATAAATTTATATATTACACGTGTTGTTATTTTTCATTACAATACGTCTGTCTGGTCGAATTACAAACTTGTAGTAGAAGAGCATAATGTATACAAAACAATTCCGCTGAATTTTTTGTGAAGGGAAGGTGTGGCCATGTAGGGTCCCTTGCTTATATGGTAAAAAATAGTGTGGTATGGGTGTTTTCCTTTACAATGTCCGGTATAGTTTTATGACGTCACTTATATAAAATGTTCACCGTACGTGACATACATGTATATAATTGAATATATTATTCCTTAGATTGATCTTAAGCATTAACTTTATACAAAATTTATTATTTATTATAAAAAAATGATCAAAATTTCTAATGGGCTATTTTAATCTATCTCTAATGGTTATAGATATATTGTAAATTTTATTTTGGCATCATTTCTTTGTCCCTATACGCCACATCTTCCTCGTGATTATGAATGAACAAATACAGTTTTTTAGGCTGCATGACTTACTGTATGTTACAATCTGTATTTGTTTCATTTTGAATTTTTAAGTTTTGAAAGATCTGTCGGCTTTATTTGTGATAAAAATAAGTGTTGGGGCAAGTAGGCGCACCGAAGACGGGATAATTTGGCTACGTGCGCCAAAATGTTCTATCCCAATTTTCACAGGTTTTTGCCACTTTATTTTATTTTATGTCATGTATTAACTGATTTATTATTCGCTAATGGTATCACTATCAATTACAAATAAAAGACTAAAAGATCTATAACACTCACAGATTGTTTTCTATTTTAGCCCAATATTTACATATGGCTGTTAAATTAAGTACTTTTTAAACATTTTATTTATTTTTGCAGGCCTTATACTTAATCAAATTGATTTAACCATCAACTTTTGGCATATTATCCTTAATTTTACCCTTTTAAATGATATTTTCCATAAAGGGATAATTTAAAGGGGCACAAGCAATGATACAATATGTTTTAAGAAAACATTATATTTATTAACTATCCATGTAAAACCCTTAAGGTATATCATTTTACTGTTTTTGCTTTTGTAAGCTATTTCTTTTTAATATATAATTTTTTATTAAATAATTGGTCGATCACAATATAATTTTATTAATGAGCCAAGTACTGATAAATAAATAAACGAAATACCACACCTTAATTTTAAGAGTTAAAGAAATTGAATGAAAGAATACTTACAAAATATATATTGTAATTTTGTCCTGCAATGTTTGCAGTTTGAAATATTAAAAATATGTTTTTCTTATTTGTTACTATGTATTGGTAGTTTAATCACATTTACTGATAAATTTTACATTACACTTAATAAAGAACAAAAGTATATTTCACTAGGGCAAAGGTACTTATTTTAGTCCATACATTTTAATTTTCAAAGAAAATTTAAATACATTGGAAGATACCCAAATAAAGATTATATTGTGATATAGATCGACAAGTAGTCTTAAATAATAACATGGCATTGTAAAACTATAATTAAAAAAATTTATTTATCAAATTTAAAACAATTGCAGCATTTGACGAAATTTATCCATTTTACTATCCATTTACAGTATTAGCATTATAATTGTACAAAAAGTTCAAATATGTATTATAATAATAATTATAACCACTAGAACAATGAAATAATACAATGGCAAAATAAATGAAAAAACAAAATATAGATCTGAAGCAGTCCAAAGAGCAGTTAAAAAATACCAATTTTCACGTAATCCATCGCAGTCTTGATGACGCCATTCTTAGTTTTTAGTGCATTTGACCCATTTTCACCACTTTTTCCTATAAAAATTAATTCCAACCATATGAGCCCAGAAAATTGCCTTCCCTGTCATTATCATAACTGATGACAAATATATTAACTATATGTTGAAGAGGCGATCTTTTAATGAGTTACTTGCTTGCCTTGGGATATTCCTTTGTAGATGTATAGCCTGTTTTGTGCCATTAATCTTTGAATATCTTGATGCAGTTCATACGGATACCCTCAAATGAAAGCAGCAGAGCCCCCACAAGATGTACCAGCATTAGTCGTGGAGCTTTTTCTAATTCAAGGAAAAGGACTTATGCAAATTGTCATAACAAGTAAAGTAAAACATGTCCAAAAATTAGCATTTATATTTTGCCTTTTGTTGACATATGTAATAAAATATCTATAATTATAATTACTCCATAAGCAACAGTGGACCTATGGTATAAATTCCTTGGAAGATGATGACAAGGACCTATTCTACATCTGAAATGACGGCATTAGTCAGAGTAGCCGTTAATAGGAAATGAATGAACTTAAGTGTTGAATAGCTACTATATATTCTAAACTTTTTTTTAACCAAAAACTAGAAAAATTACTTATCTTTTATCTATGAAAAACAATTTTTTTTCTTTTATGATTCCAAAAACTAGAACTACTTTGAGTAATAAATAATCGAATGAAGGGAGGTTCTATTTTAACTTGACCCCTTAATTTCGTCTGTCTATCTGATTGTATGTGATAATCTTTTTTCCAAGTTAACTGTCCAATTCATGGACCAATTTTATCGAAATTTAGCAGGGACATACTTTGAACCAATTCCGAAAGTTGTATGTAACTTCCAATATGTAGTTTTCTAATCTGGTTATTAATTTAAATATTGTGGCCGGTCAAAATGTTTTTTGATTGATAGCTCCTCCTAAATGATTTTAATGTATAATTCTAAGCAATCGAACGAATACTAGAGCGTTTTATTTTATTGAAATAAGTTGAGATATTGACATCTTAAAATACGCGATTCACGAATATATTCTATTAGTATAATGCACTATAGAATATTGTATTAATATTTTTGTTATTTAACTTGATCAACAAGGAAATATATTCAATTAAAATACAAGTATAAATAATAGAATATATTTGAACTAAAATTCCAAAAAGAAACGTACCACTGTAATAAAGCTAAGAATATAAAGGGAAGGAGAGCAAGAGCTCTAATGTTTACCGTTCTACTCGTAAGACTGTAGTAATAATAACAGCATGGATGGAGGGAGTTCTAATGTTCAAAGAAATACTAGTAATACTCTAGTAACGATAATAACATGGAGGGAGGTCTACAGTTCACAGAACTGCTAGGAAAACTGAAGAAACGATAAGAAGATGGAGGGAGTTCTAATGTTCACAGAACTGCTAGGAAAACTGAAGTAACGATAAAAACGTGGAGGTAGTGAGGTGTACTATTCACGGAACTACTAAAGAATCCTTCTCTAACAATAACAAAATACCTTTCCCTTAGTAGTAACAAAACACATACATTATAAAACTACTAATCTAAAACATTTCATACAGTATGAACAGATTTTAAATGGTGTATGATTTTTCACTAATTTATTCTAAATCAATATTTGCAGGTTCTTTACCTGATTTGTATTTTCAAATCCACCTTTTTAGGAATCTGGCCAATAATAGTTTGAGCTCCAATTCAAGTTAGTAAAATTATAATATTGATCATTAATAATAAATAATAAATGTTTAATAGGATAGGATAGTTATTTCAAATATTTTTACCATAAGAAAGTATAATAAATAATATATGAATTGATATTACTAATGTTATTAATCCTCTTAATTCATTTGGAATAGCTCATAAAATTTCAGAAGAAGCAGAAAATATTTTTCTGGTTGGATATGAATAGGAATTATTAAAAGAGGATTTGCAGGTGTAAAATTATCTGAATCCAGTTGTTTGTATTTTTCATGACAGCATGTGTTATAATAATAAATATAAGTTACATTTCCAATGATTATTCATATATTTGATCATTAATTATTAAAAAATTGGCCTAATTCCTTCCCCAAACAATTTACTAACTAGGATTGATTCACGAGATAGTTTGTCCCAATGTGTTCTGTAGACTATCCCACTCTTATACCTTAAAGAGCGTACCGTTGCCAGATTTCACCCTACTCCTGGATTGCACCACAAACAAAAAACTGATATCAACATGTTTTGTTTTAGAGTGGATAAACAGGTATTCTAGATCATTTTCACTTTTTTGTTGTGTTTCCATTAGTTTTGTGTAACGACAACACAATATAGATCGCCACACGCACCGCGTGGCGAATAGCTTCATCTCTCTTCACCAAGCTCGAAGGCACTGTTGACCTGCACCTGGTTAAACAACGTATGATCTCGCGGGCATATATTTATGGCGTAGAGTGGACAAAGCTTTAACTAATATCATATCTTGTTATTATTGACGATTCTTTTGATTTTGCTACGAATTTATTAGATTGAACGCTAAAGGTAGGGTATCCGATGTTGTCAGCATTGCAGCGGTTTTGTCCAAGACCAGCGGAATGAGCGTTTGTTGGCAAGGCCGGACCTCGAACTTGGAGAGAAGGTGGACTAAGCCCGTTTTGACGGTTATCAGGCCAAATCTCATACCTGGAAAAGAATGTCAAAGGGAGTTAAAAACATACTAAGAACATTTTAAATAATTTTGGTGGGGAAAGAGAGGTTTACAAACTACTTATCAAAGAATAATCTGAATGAGCATACTCTGGGATTGGTGGACACGGGGACTAGCCTCGCTTTGATTTATATCAGTGGTAATTTTAGTGTTTGAATTCTGGGGGGTTGTGCTTTGATGCTTTTAAGTATTTTTTTTCCCGCCACTTTCTTTCCTTTCCTCAACCCTACACATTCAACTTAGTTAAATTCGAATAGCTTGAACCAGCAATGAAAATTGGAATCAAAATCATATTCTTTTGCTAAACAATCGGTAAAGATGAATATACAAGTAATTAAATAAGACCTTAAGCCTATTGTATTACTCCTACTTTATTTGTTTGTAATGAATTATCTAAGATATTAAAAATATATTATCCTAAACTCATTATTGATATTTTTGGAGACCCAGGGACTACAAATTAGTAAAGATAAAACCCAAATATAATTTATAATATATAAGACTTGGATACACAATTATTAGATTTAGTTGAAATATATTATAAAAGTAAAGTATTAATACTTCGAAATAATCATGGAATATTCATATGATGACAGAAAGCTCATGGAAAAGTACACAAAAATAGAATGAAATAATTACAATGGTTTCAGTATAAACGTGGCTGCTACATATGAGCTTTATGTGTGTTTTGATTTAATTTTTATAAGATGCTCAAAATTCGATTATTAGCAATATCAATTTAATAAATATCACATTAATATTCTTGGAGAAATACACACTAAAATGACATAAATCACGTTTAAAATGAAAAATAAACATAATATGAGAGAATAAAACGAAAATGTGTTGATTAAAATATGTAAGTGAAACACTTGAAATGATTATAGCAAGTAGAAATGCAAATATAATTATATAGGCTAATGTAGTGAAATAAATGAACCCATACATTTTGTGTCAAATTAAAAAATAATATAATATATTTGAAAATTGATTACAAATTAAAATATATAATGTAATGAAAAGAGAATATGTTATATAGGAGAATGTTATTAAAAACCTTGAAAATAGAATGAGTTATTAAAATTTGTTTAACCCAATAGTGGTTATAGACAGAAATATTTAAATTAAAAGTTTCAAGTTGATAATAAAAATTTGAATATATTTGCTATAAATCCGAAGTTTTATCTTGTCAGAAGAGTATATTGCTCCTTTAATTTATCGTGGATAGAAGGCCTCCTATAAGTTTAATTTTTCAACGTGTTTCAAAATTTTAAATTAGATATTTTAAAGGAAAGCTGTGATGAGGGGGGAAAAATTGCTACAATCACTAAATGTTGTTTAACAAAATGACGTTGCTTAAAACTAGACGTTTAAAACAAAATTGTTTGTTGCATCCATACAAATTGATTTTTTATTTATTGTCTTAGGTAATGCACCGTTAGGTTGCATAATTATGTGTTAATATCCACCTTACACTAGGAGTATATATACATATACCTGATTAGCGAATTTGAAAGCAATAATACAAACCGTTTAGGCCTAAGATATTTGGATAATCACATAGATCATATAGATGACATACAATTAAGTTTTACAGAATCCACTAAATATGGGCCGTATATTTCCATTCTAAAAAAAGGTTCTTGTGTTTCAAATACACAAAACTCTCTATTATCTGTATATATTATAACTTAGAGAAATCAAATAAAAAGAATTGTTTTATCAATAAATTCAAACTCACCAATACATTTTCTTGGCCCCTCGCCAAATGGCATATAAGCGTAATTTGGAATGCTCTTCCTGTTTTCAAGGGTGAATCTTTCAGGGTTGAATTCATTTGGGTTTGGAAAATATTTGGGATCATTATGAAATCCCAGCAGAGGGATGAAGACAGAGGTTCCTTTCTCCAAGACAATGTTTGTTCCAGGAATTTTGTAATCCCTTAAAGTCATCCTATCCAAAAACGGCAAAATGGGATATTTTCTCAGTGTTTCTAAAGGAAAAATCACATATATAACTCTTAGTTTAACACAAATATTTAACTATTAGTTTAATATATTGTAATACCCTCAACTGAATGTGTGACCATTATAAAAGGGTCGAGCTTAGCTAGGGCTACAGCTATAAGTTTTCTAAAGGAGAGAATAATTAAGTAGTTATTAACAAAAGATACCGAACAAGATATACATATAAGTTTTAATCAGTTAGCTTGACTGGGTCTTAAGACAATATATTCAGGAAGGAGTGTTATCTGATACCACATGTTAATATAAGTCACGGCTCCAACTGTAGATATATTCAGGAAGGAGTGTTATCTGATACCACATGTTAATATAAGTCACGGCTCCAACTGTAGATATATTCAGGAAGGAGTGTTACCTGATACCACATGTTAATATAAGTCACGGCTCCAACTGTAGATATATTCAGGAAGGAGTGTTACCTGATACCACATGTTAATATAAGTCACGGCTCCAACTGTAGATATATTCAGGAAGGAGTGTTACCTGATACCACATGTTAATATAAGTCACGGCTCCAACTGTAGATATATTCAGGAAGGAGTGTTACCTGATACCACATGTTAATATAAGTCACGGCTCCAACTGTAGATATATTCAGGAAGGAGTGTTACCTGATACCACATGTTAATATAAGTCACGGCTCCAACTGTAGATATATTCAGGAAGGAGTGTTACCTGATACCACATGTTAATATAAGTCACGGCTCCAACTGTAGATATATTCAGGAAGGAGTGTTACCTGATACCACATGTTAATATAAGTCACGGCTCCAACTGTAGATATATTCAGGAAGGAGTGTTACCTGATACCACATGTTAATATAAGTCACGGCTCCAACTGTAGATATATTCAGGAAGGAGTGTTACCTGATACCACATGTTAATATAAGTCACGGCTCCAACTGTAGATATATTCAGGAAGGAGTGTTACCTGATACCACATGTTAATATAAGTCACGGCTCCAACTGTAGATATATTCAGGAAAGTGTTACCTGAAACAACCATATCGAGATACGTCATCTCCGTCAATGCATCGTGCGTGATTTTGCCGCCATGTTTGTCCAAGACGTCGAGGATCTCCTGCCGCAGTCTGGTTTGCATGTCCGGTTGAGTCGCTAACTCGTACAGGGCGAACGACGTGGTGTTAGCTGACGTGTGAAACCCAGCGATTAGAAAACTATGCGCTTGAGCCACATAGTCGTCATCGTCCAGTTCTGGAATAAGCATTAAAATTAGCAATGGCTGAACTCATTTTGTCACAAGATCGACTTAATCTGAATTTCGGATTTTTATTGCTTAGTGTGGTATGGGGTTAGGGGATTTAGAATTATATCATATTTTCTTAGAAGAAGCAAAATTTCATAAATTAAGAAACATGGATTATCTGACAGCCTGTATCCAGCAGTCCCATCTATATATAGTTTTGTATATTTTCTTAAAATTGATCTTTTTGAACATCCACCGCAAAAGTTAGTTAGCTAACTCAATTGTATGAGGATTTAAGGGTCCGTGTTGGGTATCCCATAGAGAGAAAAAATAATTTAAATTTGCGTTTACTCCTATCAAACCGTATATTGATCATCTCAGGAGTGGTTATGTCGTTATAGAGCTATATTACGAATGTATAGGTTGAATAGGTGAATTGTTTTATAATGTGATATTAAAACATAAAAATATTACGACTTAAATAAGAGTGTCCAAGTCCTAATCACAAGTGCTATAATTATGTTTCTTAATTGTTCCTAGAATATAATCATTTAAATGAAGTGAGACCCAAAACAATTGTATTCTTCTGGAGGTATACCAACTAGAAGTATCCTAAAATGTATCCACTCAGGAGTGATAAAAACTTAAGAGAGGTCACCATCGTCTCACTAAAGTTTACTGTCGCTACCAGGGTATTGTTGTAGTTGTTGTTGAGTTGGTCAATTAATTACGAGGATATAGCTTGAACTGGTAGTAATACGAGAATCCAAAGAAAAAATTAGTTATATTTCTATTAATACAATAAAATAAATGTAATAATTTACTATTTATGTAGTCATATGTGTGTCAATTTATGTCTGTTAATTCTTAGTTAGCCAAGTAGGTGTAAAAACGTGTCAGTTTAGAAAGTCAGATGCCGTTTGATAAAATCTTTATGAGGTAATCAAACGGCTGTAAATGTTTGTTAAGATAGTTTAAAGAATTTGAATACGCCTATGATCAGGAAAACAATTTGTTTCAGTACGTGAAATAAGGGCGTTGTTACGTTTATGGTAAGATATTCAAACGGATGCAGAGTTTAGCTTATTAGACATTTGCACCTACGCCAAACTTACGTGTGTACTGCTCCCAAACTGTGCACAATAAAACCCATATACTTACTTATATTTAACACGTCGTCATTATTGGTTATAGATCTTCTCTCTTGTTGATCAGCAACTTTGGTGCCATCATTGAAAGTTTGTTCTAGAAATGTCTCGCCTTTCCTGAGCTGCATCAGTAGATCGACGAAGTCTTGGCGCTTAATCCCGTTCTTCTCTCTGTGACCCACGACGTCCCAAAGAGTCTTTCGGACAAAGTCATCGACAACGTTTTCAGATACTTTTAATTTCAAAAAATTTGCTAGCGATGGCAAGAACACAACTAAAGTTTGCTTAATTATAGCGATTGTCTTCATTTCAAAGATCTTCCTTAGTATCTTTGGAAACTCCCCGTTGCCATCATTTATAGCGTTTGCGTTCACACCAAAAGCACAGGAAGCGAGCACGTCGATTGTGTAACCACTTGATATATCTTTGACTGATATATTATTCCCTATGAACAAAAGGAAACAAACGCTACTAACATCACCTATTATCGGATAGCTCGAGGTGCTTTGCAAGCCTACAAAGACTGTACTTTATTTAATAATTATTTTAAAATAAAGTTTATGTCAAAATTAAAGCGAAAGATATTGATATACTTTGATAGGTTGGACATCCTTAAGAAGTTTCTTATTTAAAAAACTAATGAAAATGTGGAACTAGCTCATTTGTTGTTCTGAGGTCCCAACAAATGGTTATAAACATAAATCTGATAAACCTAATAAAAATAGTCATTATTTAACAGGGTCACACGATAATTGAGAATGGTTTTACTGGTTGTGAAGCTTCAAACTGCAATTTCTATAAGAAATACCGTGGTGTGAGGATATTTATATTCAAGTAGAAGGAACTCTGACTAGAAGTGAGGTATTTTAATGTATCGGTTATAAAATAATTTAGAAATAAATATCACCAATAGAGTCGGCTGCTACTTAACTTTTTTTAAATTTAAACTAGGAACACAGATTGGATCCTCAAGGGAGTCAGGGTGGACTGGGCCGCTGGGACACAGGAAGAGATCCCAGTAGGCTGCAGCCGGTTTAATTTTGGCCGCCGCAACTACCTTAAACTAAAATCGATCCATTAAACAGTTCCGTGAGTAAGTCTGAGGTTGCCCAGAATATATCATTTGTGAAGATGCAACGGCATTAAATGTGAAACCATCCAATTTGTAGTTTATTGGTGTTGTTTAGTGGATATGTTTTTTTCACCGTGTCTTACTACCTGTTTGGGCTGTACCCCTATATACTATTTACACTAATGGTTTAGATATTTAAGAGGTTTAATTAAAATGAAGTGCACCCGCATTTGCGTGTAGGGATGGTGGGGAACTATTTGAGAAAATTACCCTCAGTGAAGTCCCCGTCTTTGGCAGACTAGTCTAACACGAGAGTGGTGCGTTAGACCATACGGCCACCAAATTTTTGCATATTGACTCTTACTAGCTTTGAAATATATACAAGTTGCTGTTGGAGGATCATTTTACAAACATAAGTAATTCCAAAATAAACTCCCAGGTATTTGCTCATGTGTAAAGTAACGCTTGAGGTTTTTAATCGACATAATAGTGACGTAATCATTGATAATTTATATTAAATTACCTTGAAATTAAACTCACCAATAATACAAATATAAATACCTTAGCTACGCAGTAGTATTTTTTATTGTATGTTAAGAGCCGTCGTCATATTTGAAGTCCGGAGTGGTTGAGACTTCTCAGTCCACCCCTAGAGATGGTCATAGTGACTCTTTGTAAATTTTGACCACGCAACACTTATTGTTAGTTACTCCAAAAGGTTGTTCAGGAGGACAGACTATTCATATATTTTATCACAGAAAGGGGCTATTATTGTCTGAATCTACCTTTAGATGAACTCCAATTATTTAAACCCTCTTCTACTTTCGTACAACATTGCCTTTTAACCCTAAGCGAGATACGATACAAAATCTCTAATGTATTTTGTAAAAACCACTAATTCACTGTAATGAGCTAGATCAAGGCAGAGACCAGTCCTCATTTAGCGCTAAATAAATATATATATTTTTTTACTTTTAGACATTCTAAAAATAGTAAAGCTTTCTTCTTTCTCCCTCCTATCCAAGATTATCGCTTAATATCATTAGACCATCAACATTTTACTGCACAGTTTTACCAAGTGTATGATTTAGAATCTATAAATAGTAGTTCAATGATTTCAAATAATTACAGTTTACGAGCTATAAGGGATCAAACATGATATTTTATAATTTTTTTTGTACCTTTATTAAAGTAAAGTAATAAATTTATAAAACTGAAATTTAATATAACCAAACATTAATATGAGGTGTGCATGGATAAACAATAATAGGGTCTAATAGTAATTAAATAATGATACAAATATTTCTGTGAAATATTAATATTATTAGTCTAATATATATAAATTTTATAACACATAATATTAATACTGTCAGACACCATGCCTCAGTAAGTATCTTGTCTGCCTACTGAGATAAGGGTCTCGAGTTTGATTCCCGGCATGGCCCAAAATTTGTCATTGTTGAAAATATGGTTCTACCCTTTCACATTGGTAAATTGACGGTTGAGGACTGGATGTTGTGCCTGTCCTAGTCTTAAGATATATTATAAGGTGCATGAAGCTATGATAGGCCTAGCAAGATGTTAGTGGAAAATATCTGGCTTGGATGGAAAAACTTACCCTGGCCACAGGCTGGAAACAGTTATGGATCTAAAAAGATTATTATTAATATAAATATTATAAATATTTATAGCTTATTAGATATTCATATTAAGGTTATACCACTCCGAACACCTCATATGATTGTCTAGTTACACTAAGGTTCATACCCATATATTGATAGCTTTACATTTTCAATGGCACGCATAAAACATAAAATAACAAGTTTGACCCCTGATAACTCTGACTGTAATAATTTGAAATCATTAAATCACTATTAATACCTTATAGTTATCCAATTTTTAAAACTGTGTGGTAAAATTTGGAGATTCGAGTGATCTTAAGGGATAGCTATGATCTTTCAGGTGCCCCATAATTATAGGGACACGACATAAAGTCAATCCAGCTTAGGAATGGTTGTAGTTGAAAGCTATCATAAGATTTGTATAGCAAACATTGGTTGAAAGACAATTTAATGGAAATAGTTATTATTTTATTAGTAATATTATAATCTCAACCAAAAGTGTTAAAAAACGCTTCAAATAATATTTCCCAAGGCTAACTTTAAAAATAGACTTTTCTCAACTTATTTAAAGAATAAAAATATTGTTATAGATATTATGTTGTTTATTTCACTGTTGTGACAACAATATATTTTTTAGTCTGTGAAATAATAGATTAGAAAGGATTATATTCACATTTTTATCTTTTTATAGCTCGCCACCTAAAAAAATAGATTTTTTATTATATAAAGAAAGGGATAAACAATTATAGTTTAAAATCAAAAGTTATTATTTTATAAGCACGTTTGCATGAACACAACTAAGCACAATTTGTAGGACATCACCAACCGTCCTTATTTAACATACTTTGCTTTCTTAATTTTTGAAAATAAAGCAGCTTTTAATAGGCTATCGTTTGTAAAGTAGTTGTGAATTACAGACTCCACCCCTACAAACAAAGAAACGTACATACGCTTATTTTCATAAAATTGTGTTTAAATATTTTAAAAACCCTTAAAAGAAAACCAAATTTAAAATAAATTGAAACATATGTATTGTATATCATAATGGTTTGGTGAATTGAATAGATACATGAAAATATATCTGGTAACTCTTGCTAGATATCAGCTTCCATCACTCCTAGGCCGGATAACCTATACTTATTAGTATTTAACCAAGGTCAAGAGGGATTTGCTTTTTAATTTGGTTTTTATTTCAGCATAATATAACTCACCAATTTCTCTTACTCATTTTCACGCAGCAATTACATTTTGTTAATTTTTTGAACTTTTATAATACTTGCTTAGTTTAATAATTTATGTGGGCTTTTATTACAGCTTTATGATATGGTTTATGCTGCGTGACGTCTCTTTATTTGACTATGTAACGTTGTTTTAGCCGTACTCTTACCAGATACGCCACGTTTAGGTTTCAACATCCTTTACCTAACTTAGATTAGACAACCCCCCCCCTCCCGCCCAACCCCTAGCCGTCAGCTCAACATGATGAGGAGGGAAACCCCCACTACACCAACTATAGTTATTTCGGCCTTGTTGTAATCAAACCTCGGACCCTGGATTTAATAGGTATATATGCTACTGGCTGAGTTAAGCAATAATAATAATAAAAAATTGAAATATATTAGGGGAGGTATTGGTGTATGTATTATAGGTGGTCCGAAGTAAATTTTAAGCCCGGGTCGAATTGCTTTTGGTCTCCCCCTTATATAACGGGGGATAATAGGAAAATTTGAATATAGTCTCCAAAACTCACAACTCTAAGCCTAACGTAGCCTTGGCATGATAAAAATAAAACAGGCAATGACCATTCCAAATAACTTCTAAGGCCATCCAATTTAAACAATTTTTCGGTGGAAGATCACTTCAAATAGCTCTAAGAGGCATTTAAATTTCAAAAGACAAAAGTCATTCAAAGAACATTCTAGTAAGCATCTAGGGCATTCTAAATTTAAAAAAATCTGGTTAGCACTTCTTAAAATAGATTTTAGGAGCGTCAAATTTTCAAAAAATTTGCTAAAGAAGGAATTGATCAAATATTCTCTATAATTATCCAAATTTCAAAATATTTTGGGGGAGCCCTATTTCTAAATATCTTTTAAAAGAGTATGATTTTCAAAAAAATTCCAAGCAAGGACTAATTTAAATAGCTTCTAGGAGCATCTAATTTTCTAACTTTAACTGGGGGAGAGGAGAGTAGAAAGTCCAGAAAAAAACTTTTTTGGTTCTTGACCCTTCTCTCGATCCCCCTAAACAAATAAAGGTCCACCATTATTGTATTCAATAAAAATGTTTTTAATTATTAGGGTTTAATAGTAAATCTTTAAATCATTTCATAAACTTACAGCGTTGAACCCCTCCTCCCCCACTCCCTCACCAAATAATATACATTTTCTCTATGCCCATGCCAAATCTAGCAACTCCAAAATTAACATAAACTGAGCTTGATATTAAATTATATGAAGGGGAAACTACATAAATGATTATCAAACGGAATTACAAGCGTTTCACTTCGAGATTGTACTAAAATAGTAAGGATTACAAATAAATCTATTGGAACATGTTTTGTACTCGCCTCGGTGGCGTAGTTGGCTAACGTGTTTGTCGTGTTGAGCTCGACTGCTGAGGACGGGGAGATCGAGGTTCGAATCTCGGTCGGGTGAACTGGGGGTGATTTTCCTTAATGGTTATCCACTCTCCCTCAACGCAAATGCGGGTTTACTTCCTCTAATCCAACCTTCCCAATTCCGAATACATTAGTGTAATTAGTAATTAAAGCGTATAGCCCGAACGGATAGTAAGACGCTATGTATAAAATGTAATAATAATAATAATAATAATAATAATAATAATAATAATAATCATAATAATAAAAATAAACATTGTTTGTAGACAATTCTAATTCTAATTCTAATTCTGAAATAATGAACGATTTAATAAATAATTACAAAATATTGTTTTAGGCTGACATTTTTTCAATACGGTAAATCTAAAGAAACATTTTTTGAGTTGCCCTATATGATATATCCCATTTTACTCACCCCAAAAAATTATACCAAAACGTCTAATTTCATGTTAGTATTAAAAAGTGAATGATTGTTATGATTAGCAGCCCCACTATTATGCCCAGGTTACGTAAGGTTTGGAGTTGAGAGATTTGGGAATTATTTTCTTATCATTCCCAAGTTAGGTTGATACTCTGGGTCTCCTCTCGAGCTTACGCCCCAGACAGCCACCCGGTTCACACTGCCCTTAGCCGCTCCTGCCTGGCATGTGTCTAGTATTACTGAACATACCTTTAAGTGACTGTTGCTCTACAAACTCAGCCAACTCTGCTGCCTTTGCGTCCACCAAGCAGAACATGTTTTTGATCTTGTTGGAGCTGAACGTCGGCGTCAGTTTCATTCTGATGTACCTCCATTTCTTTCCTTTCTGCACAATGATACCTTTTGCATTTAACGGATCGGTTTGCTCGTCTACAGAGATGCTTCTATTTTGGAACACTTCAAAGTCTTTCACCAGGATATTCTTGGCTACATCCAAATCTCTGACGACGAAGGCAGGCTTATCGATCGAGAACAACCCAAAATAAGGTTGGCCAGCGTGTTTCTCGTACTCCTTCATTAGGAAACCTCCCATTGAGTCACGTTGGAGGAATAAGTCCTTTAAACTGCCAAACAACGGCGTTGGGTTGCTGAAAACCACGCCTCTTTTCTTCCAATAATTAAAATTTCGAGTGAAATAGAAATAGAATGCAACAGTGCCAGCAATGGACAGAAGTAGTATGTCCAGGATAACAGAATCGTAAATGATGGCCATTTTGGAGGATGATTACTAGACACAGAAATAAAGAAATAATAATGTAATACAAAATGATTAGTTTAAAAATAATCAATGTAACACAAAAAAGTTTTAAAGAAATATGATTTTTTTTGCAGCACTTCTTACTACCCTTTCGGGCTATACGCTATTGTACTAATTACACTAATGGTTTTATGAAGTAGGAAGGTTATATTTAGAGTAAGTGTACCAGCATTTTCTTGGAAAGCGAGAGAGTGGAAGACTATTTTGAAAAATCAACCTTGGTACACACGAGAGGGTTTCGAACCCTGCATAGGTGCATCTGTAATCGTTCAAATGTCTTACCTAACAGTGTGTTGTCCTGTTCAACTAACAAAATGACACTGATATCCTCTAGCGAACAGTTTATATCAACTTCTAGTTCTCTACTGTGCTGATATCAATTATCTCAGTCTTATTTAACTACCGGCAAACATGCATGTCACGCTAGCAACCTTGGCCGAGGTCCAACATAAGAAAAAAAAACTTTTCAGGCTGTAAAAACTGTATCACAATTGCGCATGCATATTATACCATATTTATTAAGGTCATTGAGAGACATGCGAGTCATAGTGATAGTATGAGTTGACCCCAAGATTATTGACAAGTTTAAGATGATAATAATAAAATATAATCAACTACTACCATCAAGTGAGTTTATAAATAATTAAGAAACCGTCATATCACGCTTAAAAAGTATTCCCTCACCTACCAAGAATAACAACATGACTTGTTGAAAAAAAACTAGTCATCATCACTATCATGAACATCTCCTAGCCATTGGCCAGGTCTGTTTGGAACATTATCCTCTCCAACATCTTCTTAATCCCTACCCCCTCTCTTCCTCCACCATGACCCAGTCATCACCAGTCTCCACCACATTACTCTGCACTCCCTTCAGTCACCTGTCCCTTGGTATTTCTCTTAACTCCTGACTCTCACTTTCATCTCCAACATCTTCTTTGGTATCCTCTCTTCCTCCATTCTCCTCACATGGTCATGCGACCTTAGTCGTGCCTTCTTTATCCTGTCCTGTAATGACTCCTTCTTATCTACCCATCTAACCTCTAAGTTCTAATATAATCCAATCTTGTCACTCCTAAAGTTAACAGAAATTGCATTTCTCGTGCTTGAATTCTGTTTATATCTTGATCCTTCACTAACCACGCATCACTTGAGTATGTCAATATAAGCACATAGTACGCTTTGCATATAATTCCTTTACATTTTCTCGGCACATCTCTTCTAAATATTAGAATGCTCACACTTATGAAATAAGCTTCTGCTTGCCTCTCTCTCTAACGGATTTCTCTTCTGTTTCTTTCAATTTTCTAACCTCCTATTGCCCTGAAGGTGGTGTGTTGCGGTAAGAAGGAGCAACTGGCAAACTTGACTAACCAGCATTGGGAATCTGGTCTTATATTTGAGGGGAGATTGATCCCACGAAAACAAGAGAATGACAACACTGTTTCCTAATAGAAACCTTGCAGTTACCTACAGAGATAATATCCAGTTTAGTACATCCCCCTCCTCTCAACTCCGTAGATTAGATTCACAATAACACTTGTGATGAGTATTCTAGTAGTAATAATCACAAACATAACAGACACTACTCTAAATAGGATGACTATCTAAGCATTATTTTCTTACCTTCTTCGGTGACTGCGTGGTCTAAGGCGTCACTCTTGTGTTAGACTAGAAAGCCGATGACAGGGAGATAGGGGTTCGAATTCTGGTTGGGTGTACTGAGGCTGGTTTTTCCTAAATAATCTTACATTCCTACTCCACGTGAATTTGGTTACATTTCCTCTAAATTCCCCCTTCCTCATCCCTAAATCACTAATATAATTAGTACATATGTGTGTAGCCTTAACAGGTAGAAAGACATGGTATTAAAAAATCTTCTGTATTTTGCCAATCAGTTAATATTTTATTTACACTATTTAAAGTGTACTTTCTAATTACAAGGGGCTAGCACTACATAATTTATAAAATATCTTAACCTAGAGTAGTAACATCAAATCGTTGAAACAGAAAGTAAAATTCTGGACTAACTGGAAAACATAATGATAAATGGAAATACTAATTCACTTCAATCACCATTTTAGGTCTAACTAAAGATGGCAAATGTCGATATGAGGAAGTCAGCCAATCACCCATTTAACCTCAATTATTTTTTATTTGTAAACAAACATGCCCCTGTCTCTCTTCGTTGTTATAATCGCCATCTTATTCATCCTTACATTAAACCCCATACCATACCGATCTACTACTACATCCCTGACGCAACCAACTTTTCCTAGCCTTCTTTCTGCTCATTGACATATACCATCAGGTCATCCACCAATACCATTGCTTTTATACTTCCTTATTAACTCCATTCTATCATTTCTTTAATTATCTCGGCTATCACTAAAACAAACAGTAGTGGGGATAGCTTGCTTCAGACCAGTTCTCAACTCAAACCATAATGTACTCTCCCTTCCCACTCTCACAAAGCCAACATTTCCCTTGTACTGCACATATTACACACTCTCCTTACCGTCTTATCCCTCACACTCCTTCCTCAGTGCTTCACATACTCTACATCCACACACTTTGTGATAAGCCAATAACAGGTCCTTCCCATACCCAATACTCAGGGTGTCTCTCTTGCAACTGCCTTACATCAAATACACAATCTATGTAGACCTTCCTGGTCTGAAAAGATATTATTATTATTATCACTACGTCTAACTAACCGTTCGGGTTATACGCACTTATGCTAATGTGTAATGGTAGGATGATTGTGAGATGGAATAGAGGACCTACAGTTGTATGTGGGATCCGAACTATGGTGGTGGCTTGGTATTCCACACATTTACAAATTGTGATTAATACAAGTCTTGTCAGAGGTGAAGGAAGAGATTGGCAATCAGATAAATTTGTGCCGGGACCGAGCATTGAAACCCAGACACCGAGCAAATAAGTCCGACAGCTTACCCCTAGACTACCAAGCCATCTAAAAGCTAATATAGGCCTATATATGTAATTAGGTCCAATCTACTGCAACTTGGTATATAGGCTAGACTACACATTACATATCCTTATGATCTATAGTTTTATATGGTGTTTTGGCGGTCTAGGGGTAAGGTGTCAGACTTATATGCTGTGGTCCGGGGTTCAATCCTCGGTCCCTGCACAGATTTAATTGATTGCCAAACCCTTCCTTCACCTCTGACAAGACGTGTATTAATCACAACTTGTGAATGTGGGGAATTCCAGGCCTCCATCGTGGTTCGGATTCCACGTTAAACTGTAGGTCCTCCATTGCATCTCACAATCACCCTACCATTACACATTAGCGTAAGTGCGTATATCCCGAACGGGTAATAAGACGCGGTGCTAATGATATAGTTTTTAGTCCTTACTCAACAGAAACATATACAGAATCCCTTATTTCAGATGATTATGTAACATTTTTTTATCAATTCCATCTTTCCAAGGACCATCATTATAGATGGTATGATGAACCAACTATATTTCAGGAAATAATAGAGAATTAAGGTAGGCATTGAAATAAAAACATAATTGGTAGTGATAGCATTGATAATTAATCAATTTTTGATCCTTTCCCAATTCCATTTACCAGCCTTTAATAACGTGATATTTGAAAAGGCCAAGCACATTTTTTTTAAATAAGTTATTCCCATTTATTTTATTTTGGTTGCTGAATTGCTATAAAACCAGATTTTACTTTAAAGCAATAGTTCAACGTTTATTAAGTTTTCAGAGTACCAACTTAAAATTCGTGTTGGTTAAGACACTATAAGACGTCCATCCAACATTTAAAATCTTGAAAGGAGCACCTTGAATTTATATCCACAAATAAAAGTCTGTACTTAACCTAGCTTTAGAAAGACACTGTTTTGCACTGCATGACAGCCCAGTCCTCCCAACACCCTTCCCCCCGCTTTGTGTGTGTGTGTGTGTGTGTGTGTGTGTGTTTGTGTGTGTGTTTGTGTGTGCGCGCGCTCAGCACCCTACTACGGCTACCCATATAAAGCTTGCCAGTAGAAATGAGGTAATCCATACTTCAGTACACGAACAGGCATTTTCAAAAGTTATAAATATTTTTTTAAATGATACTTTAGTAATTTTATTAAAGACTGTTAATGGTGTATCCTGAATAAGCTCTAATCTCTCCAAACAACCTAATTTAATTCTGAGCCCTCAGAGTAACCATTCATTCCCAAACACCTATGATTACAAACAAGCACAGGAGAAACTAATCTATAATTTGTTATTTGGAAGCGGAAGCCGATTATTTGTAAAGTGTGACTAATGAGATCAGATTAGTACATTTGTTAACTATCTCGTCAAATGTAAGGAATCGTTTAGGTATAGTATGGGAACATTGTTATGGGTCTTACTGAAAATTAGAAATAACTTTACTTTTTTTTTTGTAGGGATCTTGTACACTCTCCTAGTAAACAAGTTTTGACCTATCTAACTATACCCATGGTTAAAAATTCAATTTTACGTTTTTAACTAATCGTTCAAGAATCAGTTATTGTACTATAACTAAATCATATTATTGGTGTCCCCTTTAAGGGAATCTCACGTCTCCTTAAGACGCACATTACAGTTTGGATTTCACTCCACTAAATTTTATTGTTGAGTAAGATAACATTTTAAAAGAAATATACTTCTTAGTTAATAACAGAGAAGAAATTCCCGTTGTATGCGTCTTATATCAAACTGCACAATGTCCAGTACGGTGAAGCGCTCCGCGTGAAAGCGGCTTGTGGAAATTACATTGCAGAAGTCGTGAGGTTTGTATAGAAGAATACTTTCCTTCCGCTGCTCCACACCTGTGTGTGCAGGAGTATAAGGAATGAGCCATGGGAGAAACACGCTTTCGAGTCATTCCGACACCATTCGGATTCGTTGGTTCAGTGTCTGCACGCTTCTTACTACAACACGTGTTTATTTTTGTTGTGAGCATTTTTTCTTCTATTCTCACTGTTCATTTTGGTAAATAAAATGTACATTTAGATTGAGGTCTCATTCAACATAATAGCCGTTGAACAGTACGCTTTAATTGTGTTTTTCCGTGTAGAGTTTGTTGAGTAAAAATAAATGGAAGTTTTTTTTTTACCACGTCTGTTATATGCAGATGTAATAACTACGATAATGTGCTAGGGATAGGGAAGGTTGAGATAAGATAAAGTTTAATAGCATATGAGTGGGGGGAGAGTGGAAAACTTCTTAGAGAAATCTAAATCCAGTATATTGCGAGTCTGACGCTTTAGACAAGGTATGACAAACATAAAGCTCTCGGACCTAATGTGGCCCGATCCTTGAGTTTGTGTGGCCCATGGACCATTTGTTGAACAAACTTACAATGTATCCCGATCCATTTTACTATAAATGGTGTATAAATAAGACATGTGAGAGTATTACTTTTGAAAACAAGGCAATAGTTGTGGAAATGTGGTATATAGGTTGGTATAATTCATTTTTACCCTATTAGCAAAAGTATTTAAATTTTATGAACAAAGAGTGATCAATTTTTTGCATTACATAAGTTTTTAAATTATGATTCATTTCATGAAGAAGAACAAAGCACCCAATACATCAAGGTTTACGGACACATAATTGTGATTAATTATGAAAGTGACTTCAACACAAGATTTAAAGGCTAACATTCACAATCTTAATAAGTAAAAGAATTTCAACTATCCGGGAGAGGGGTGGGGGTGGGGGAATAGAGCTGGTCTTAAATTCTATGTAATCTTCTTTTTATAGTAATAAGAACTTTAAAATTGATGTTTATTAACTTAGTTAAAATATTGAATTTTCTGAGATACTGCCCCGTCAGTGTTTTCAATGTTCAGATTTGACCGTTATGACCAAATCAGTTTGACACAATAATCAATCATTGGTGAAATGTGGGTCTCCCCTTTAACAGTGATGAATTAACAGCAAGGCGCTGATGTTGTGTTTGTTCTAGATTTATGTTAGTTTGTAAGTCTTGTACTGTTATAGTTAGCTAGCCTGTTCAGAAGGTACACGTTAAATACCTAAAATTAATTAGAAAACAAGTTTGGCATGCCAGTCTAAGTCCATTCGACCACCAAAGTGAATATCATTTTCGTTAGCTTATAGAAATTAAGAACACCAGAAGCTATTTAAATTCAATCTTTGCAAATCCCATGTCAGCCCATATGTTTTGAATATTTCACTTTGGACAGGTATTGTCACTCCCAATAAAAGAATCAAGATAATAAAGATAGAAAAAATCGTGGTTTGTATATGTTCTATAGTCTAAACTAACCATAAAACCACAATTCCACGTGTGTAATCAGTTTCAAAAATACACACATAACGTTTTTGTGGTAGACATTGCTAGCATTGTATCTGTCAGATACTGTCCTTACAGTGTTCTTACTATACACGAGAAAGTTCTTTGAAGGATGCTCGAATCTGTAAACTGTCTCGTATAATAAATTGCGTTTATTTATGACCCTGGCCATCAGTCGAGAGTAGATAACGAGGAGGACCGACGTGAGAGGAATATAAAAATAGCGCTGGAAAGAACAAGCAAAGAAATTTGAGAAAGCTAAAAGAACATGGCCATCAGTCCATACTGATGGGTACATGGTCAATGGCGTCAGGCTCGTCTACTCTGGAAGGTCTGGGTTTGAGTCCTCAACAGATTCTTTCAACAATTATGTGTATCTTTCTTTCTCTCTGAAAATGTGGCCACACTTGGTTATTAATTCTATCCTCCTCGTATCTACCATCAGCATAAATGTGAATAAGTGGGCATCCCGGATAAGGAGTAGGCCTACCTAGCAAAATATTGTAGAGCATGGAATAAAAAGAACATAGTTAAACTTCATCCGCTGATTAAATATGAACAACTATAAATTATCGCCATCTAAAGAACGTCTTAGATAAATTTAAGATTGATTAAAAGCACCCAAATAAGCAAGAGTTCACTTTATATATATTTAAACCACCGATATTCCTACAAACTGTCTGAATAGGAAATTGTTTGATCCAAGACGAGTAGTTTGACCAGTTCTTGGCATGGTTAAGCCCCATAAAACTATATTAAATAAGGTTATCTCAACAAACTTGTACCCACTTTGTTGTTGTTCCTCCTTGTACAATCCTGAGCTAGCATTGGAGAAATTATCCTCAGTAGACTTGGTTATAGGGCAAGAACAGTAGGAGAGGTGTTATCTGACAGCTAGGAAAACTACCATACATCCATTCGGCAAACCAATTGATCTAAAATACCATAATATGTGGATTTGTTGTTACTTATGGCAGTCAAAACATTCACACAAACAAACAAACAATTTGTTTTACTTGATTATTCAACTTTTTATAATATTTAAACACGAAATTAGGGGAAAAAAAGTGCTTTAAAGTTTCTTTTATGTGGAAGTGGCCTCTGTGATTCACTTAAAAATTTATTTCCAAGCGAGATATTCTAAAATAAAATACGCTCTTCTAAAATCAAGATGGTGACCCAGCCGAAACAAGGGCTGTTGATTACTTCATAAAAATAGTCTTCTAGTTTGCATTCATGTGCTGTTTACAAAACAGAAATGTTTTATTTAAATCATTATTTTGCATGACATTCTCTTTCTTTGAGTTATAAAAATAATTTATTTTTGTGCCAACTTATAGCACAATACGGGTGCGAATAAAATAATGTTTAATTTATTACTTCATGTATTATATATAAGCGCTTTTGTTTCCCTAACCACAAAAAAATATATATAATAGTTTTATTAATATATTATGTTGTACTTTAATAAGTTATGAAAACACCAACTATACAGTGATCCAAAGATACATATTTTTATTAAGCTTGTTTAATAACACTTTATTGCTAATATAATATTAGTAAGAAAATAATAATTATTTATATATAGGTTGACAACAGTCACTTTTAGTCAATGTTTGCAATAAAGAGCCTTCTTCTGTCAGAAACCACAGCTCCGGTCGGGAATATCCTATAGAAGTGAAGAAAAATGGTTTTGGCCATATCCAGGGCTGTCCGGTAAACTAACCGTGCGACAACGCTTAAAGAAATGACTGCAATAAAGCTATTAGTAGGTTAGAGGACTCGCTAAGGAGAGGGAGAGGGGTGGAGATCTTATATGCTAATGCGCGTCTGGTGATGCCTCGTTTAGCACGTGGAGGATTACTCATGTGTCAAGTGTTCTATTTAGCTGAGGCCAGTAGCGTCTTTAGACTTCTTTAAAGGGGAGCTGAAAGCTTCCACACTTATCCCCCTTCTCACTCTAGGCCTCCTCTTTATCCTCCTGCCAAAGAAGGCTTAGGCCCACTGTCTAATTCTTTGTTTAAAATATCTCAAAACTTTTGACTTTTTGAAAATAAAATGTAATTTTAAATTTTTATTTTTGATAAAATTGAAGGTGCTGTGAACAACTATAAGAGTACGTTTATATTTCAATCCTTTACTCAAAGAGTGACCTTGAATATCAAAACCTAAAATACCCTGATTTTGGTTGGAAAAACAGTAGAGAAAATCAAAAACATATTTCTTTTCGGCCAAAATTTATAGCATTTATTTTGTTATTTCTGTATTTTATAGGTATTGATAATATATATTAAAAGTAACATCTGCAGATAACATGACTTGATGTATGAATATATTAACATTGTTTTAGTAACTTTAGTAACTAGCTTCTACTGTTCTTCCTACCAAAATCATACTATAGCTACTCTCCAGTGGCAATGAAGATCAGATATTATTCGTTAGAGTAAATTTAGAAAACTTAAGCATTTATAGATTATCCAACTACCGTACTATAATGGGTGCTTGTGAAAATAATATATTTGTGATAAAAGTAACAATCTAATTTTAAGATACTCTAATATATTGAAAACCCTTCTCGCAAGTTGTCGTTCTGACTATAGGCATGTATGTCATTTTGGAATTTTACAACTTGACCCGGGGGGTAGGGGGAGTTTTAGGCTTATATACTTTGTTTGGAAAAAACTTTAATCAATGTATAGTCACAAGTTTATCAGTCCTTCAATCGACCTGAGATTGGTTGACTCCTGAGATTTGAAGATAAATACGGTCTGAACTGTTTGATATTTGTATAGTGGGAGATTGGTTGACTCCTGATATTTGAAGATAAATATGATCTAAACTTCTTGATATTTGTATAGTGGGAGATTGGTTGACTCCTGAGATTTGAAGATAAATACGGTCTGAACTGCTTGATATTTGTATATTGGGAGATTGGTTGACTCCTGAGATTTGAAGATAAATACGGTCTGAACTGCTTGATATTTGTATAGTGGGAGATTGGTTGACTCCTGAGATTTGAAGATAAATACGGTCTGAACTGCTTGATATTTGTATAGTGGGAGATTGGTTGATTACCGATCCTATAATATAAATACGGCTTAACGGCTTTTTTTTAAAAAAACTACGTCCTACTACCAGTTCGGGATATATGCTTGTGTACTAACTACGCTAATGGTTGTAGGAATTGGGAAGGCTATATTTTTGGGGAGCGTATCTGCATATGCGTGGAGGGAGAGGGGAGATACATTTTGGAGAAACCACCCTCGGTACACCCGACAAAGATTTGAACCTCAATCTTCCCCATAATCGGCAATCTAGTCCACTGCAAGAATCGCGCGTTAGACCATGGGGTCACCAAAGTGGGTAACAGCTTGTTATTCATACACTGGGAGATTGTTTGACTCCTTTGACTTGATTAAAAATACAGCCCTTTGGGAATATCTAGTCTATATTCTTAGGTCAATGAATCCCCCGGTACACAAATAAAAAATAGTTGAGGTCAAATGGGTGATTGGCTGACTTCCTCATATCGACATTTGCCATCTTTAGTTAGACCTAAAATGGTAACTGAAGTGAATTAGTATTTCCGTTTACCATTATGTTTTCAAATAAGTCCAGAATTTTATTTTCGGTTTCATCGATTTGATGTTACTACTCTAGGTTAAGATATTTTATAAATTATGTAGTGCTAGCCCCTTGTAATTAGAAATTACACTTTAAATAGTGTGAATAAAATATTAACTGATTGGCAAAATACAGAAGATTTTTTAATACCATGTCTTTCTACCTGTTAAGGCTACACACATATGTAACTAATTATATTAGTGATTTAGGGATGAGGAAGGGGGAATTTAGAGGAAATGTAACCAAATTCACGTGGAGTAGGAATGTAAGATTATTTAGGAAAAACCAGCCTCAGTACACCCAACCAGAATTCGAACCCCTATCTCCCTGTCATCGGCTTTCTAGTCTAACACAAGAGTGACGCCTTAGACCACGCAGTCACCGAAGAAGGTAAGAAAATAATGCTTAGATAGTCATCCTATTTAGAGTAGTGTCTGTTATGTTTGTGATTATTACTACTAGAATACTCATCACAAGTGTTATTGTGAATCTAATCTACGGAGTTGAGAGGAGGGGGATGTACTAAACTGGATATTATCTCTGAGGTAACTGCAAGGTTTCTATTAGGAAACAGTGTTGTCATTCTCTTGTTTTCGTGGGATCAATCTCCCCTCAAATATAAGACAAGTTTCGCAACGCTGATTAGTCAAGTTTGCCAGTTGCTCCTTCTTACCCCAACACACCACCTTCAGGCATAACTGAGAGTGAGGAGATTTGGCAACAGTCGACCAAGAGGGAGTGAAGATAAAATCTTTCCTCCATAAGACCTGCCGTTTCCTCAAAAATTATATTGGGGGTAGGAGTGTGTTTCTGCCATCGCTGGCTTCTTAAATCCTTCCACTGTAATGGCAGTGACTACATTATTATGCATGATAAAACTACTGCAAGCTGTGGATTACTGTAGGTCAGCTAAAAGTGCAGCAGGGCCATAAAGGGGGAGAAGGGGGACTGCGGGACATCCCCAGCTGCTGCCATAAGGGGGATGCCAAATGGGATGTGTGGTGAAATAATCTTCGGGACACAGAAAAAAAAGGGATTTTAGATTTTTTGTTTTATGGAAAATAAATGACGTGTAAGAAAATACGGAGTAACCCTACATGCGGAACATTATGAGACAGTAACGTCTCTTAAACTTAAGTATAATTAACAGTCAGCACAAAGAGGCATCACAAATATCTTATGATGAGATTATTAAAGAATTTACAATTAAGAAAGCTCACAAGATTAAGTTTTAGACAAGAAGTATTTTTGAGCTTAATTTTGTACGTTTTTGTATCACTATTTTGTATAATATTTTGTGTTCAACCCATAAATAATACCTTCATTGAAAAAATTATTTTGTTTTTATTTTTCCAATTCCTAACAAAAGCAAATCAAAATAAACATCGACAGTAAATCAAACCCAAAACTAAACACTTTTTTTAATGCACAAGTCAAAGAAGTTTGGTGAACAGCCACCTAGCCATAGGGAGAGGGGGTAGAAGGTGGGGGTCCATTTTGAGGTGTTCTCCCATTATAGAAAATTTCTAACTAATACTCTGAGTGTAGAATTACCAAAATATTTCTAGGATGATTGAATTATAGCTGGGATATAGAACTATTCTGTTCTAGGCAAATGAACGTTTGGAAGAAGAATGGTAAGTTGTCCAGATCGATTAGAACGTGCAATAAGGCATCCGAAAGTTGTGTCTAGTTTTCCGGAGTCTCAAAGTTCTTCCGTTTGTGTCTTAGAGTAATTTTATTTAAGGTGGGAGTAGGGGGGACGTGAGGAAGGGTAAGCATTTTGTAGTCTTTATACCAAAACATATATTTGGCCAAAATATATCAAATATTACTCCGTCAGAAACATAGTCTAATTTTCTTCATATGGGGATGTCAATAGTTGTTTAATATCTGTCGTAAGCATGTAAACATTTGATGAAAAACCTTTTAAATGTAGATACAAATATATACAAATATTAAAAAACTTTTGATATCACCAGGGGAAGAAATTTAGACTCTATGTTTCTACTGGAGAATTATTTGATTTACTTCGACCAAAGAAATATTTTGATATAAAAACTGCAAATACACTAACCTTTTCTAAACTCACTGCACTACCACGTTAAATGTTTTCTCACTCTACCACCACGGAAATGTGGCTACACTTGATCTAAAATCAATATTTCTCGTAGCTTCTTTATAAGTGGAATAGTGTCTGGCTGTTAATACGCGGTTCACAATCAAAAGTATATACATATTAAATTACAGTGTAAAGAAACTCTCAATTGCATTCAAAGGGAATAAGACCCCAGTCTTTCGACTCTAATAGTCCATTGCACTGTCCGTGCGTCCAACTCTGTGTTGATGTGTCCTGAAAGCGGCACGTCAAGTCCCTATATTATTAGCATAGACAAACTACTATTATGTCGTTGATAATGGGGATGGGTATTTAGTGTGTGTGGTAACCAACACAAGATGTTAGGAACCCATTTATATTGTCTGTCGCTTTTGTTAGCCCATCTACCCGTAAGGTCCATTTCCCTCAAACGTAGACCAAGAGATAATTCACTGCAGCTCCGACAAACCCAGAGGGATGAGAGAGCGAACAGGGAAAGGAGGGGGTACTTACGTATTCTAGGTTGGTATACCTGCTGACATGGTTGACAAAAGCTAGTTAGAGGGCAGTGGACGTTGCCTAATGACTCACCATTAACACAACATTCGGGACCATCGCTATAAATCTAGAAGGGGTGAGACTCGGCTGTTGTGCAGAGGGGAAGTGGTGGGTTCTCAGGGCACAGGAAGTAGGTTGATTATTTCAACTAATGACACGGTGCGGTGTTTGTTTTTAATCCAGAGTCAAAATGTTTGAAATGGAAACTCGAGTACAGCTAGGGTATTTGTATTATTAGTCTGTTCACGTCATAATTGTTCATCAACTAATAAAAAAAACACAAACAAGGATATTAAGTAGGCCCACGGCTATTTAAGTGACGATTTTGCTTATGTAGCAATTAGGCCTTAATGGCATAAGTTTGTTTTAGCATTTGTATAAAAATACATGTTGGTTGCGAAAATGTTATTTCGCCAGCTCATGTGTGACACCTAATAATTAGGTTTAATATGGTTTTCTAGGTTTAAAGTAATAATTAGGTTTAACACTGTTTACTAGCCGTAAAAATTGTTGTATTTAATCTCAAAAGAAATAAACTTAAACCTACTTATTTGTTTAAAAAATCAAAACAATTTCCCCTAAAATTTATAATAAAAATCTAATAACAGTATATTAGTAAAAAGAGTTTGTAGGTCACACAAACATTACAACAACAAAAATTGGTTTATATTGTTTTGTCTTTGCTAAAATCTAGTTCCGCTAGTATTACTGATTTATCAATAGCAAAATAAACATTTTCTATTTTTCATATAGAGAAAGTATTGTGACCGTGAAAAATATTGACCTTGATATTATGATTAACATTTACGTTTTATGTGCCCCCGAACCCAAAACAAAAGGCTCTTAGTGTTCTCTCTATAGCTGGGCTTACAGCCGAAACCATTTGATGGATTTCTATCAAACGTTATACACATATTTTTTAAATACATATATATATATATATACATATGTTACAGGAGATTTTGAAACTCAGCGAATGTCCACAGTGACTAGTCAGTGTCGACATTCACTGAAAAGGCAAGTGAAAGTTGATGATAAGCATGGGCGCTCAACTTTCATTAGTGACTGTCAACCTTCACTTGACCTTCCCAGCAGGGCCGCCTCGAGCATAATTTTCAGCCCGGGCAAATCTTTATTTAAGCGCCCCTTTCTCCTTAACGTCCTATAAACTTGAAAGAAGCTCATTACTAGAGGGATTAATTTCTTATGTTGAACTGTAGATGAATTAAATACAATTATATTTTAATAAATTCAGTTGATACAAATTTTAGATGTAAAATTGGGCAACAATGCACATTATCAATGCAAGCAACGAGTATTTAACACTCATTCTGTCTTAAAAATACCTTTGGTCTCCAACTGTGCTTAGGCCATGGTTGTCTCTAGATAGCTTTCTGCTTGCTTATTACAGTCCGTAGGTGGTACAAACCTCAGGTCATTGGTCAAGAAGGTGGTGGGAGGTTTGTAGCCCTGCAAACATTGTGCAAGGTCATTAGTACCTTCCTAGCTGTGTTTGCTGTTTACAAGTGGCCTTTCAAGATTATTATTTGTAGTTTTTTTAAGACGACATCGGTGGTGTGGTGTCCCGTAGAGACCGGTGCTCCGGGCAGTCGCCCGCCTCGCTCGTCCCTTGAGATGGCCCTCAGCCCAGTGAATGTCGGGAAAAAAATGTTTAGCGTCAGAGATAAGCCACCCCCCAGGTTTTGCAAGAAAATAGGGTTGGTTTTAGTTTCCCGCCACTTCCCTTGTTTTATAAAGCCAGAAATAAAAGGGACAGCTCTCTCTCCTCTCTCCGCAGGATGTTCAAGAAAACAAGTTGGTTATTGTTTCCCACCATTTTACTTATTTTCATATCAAGTAGTGTGATTTAAAGGCGGTGAAATGTTTTGTGATTGGTTCAACAGATATTTTGTTTTTTAGTTTTCAGTAGTGTGGTTTAGATGCGGTGAATTGTTGTGATTAGTGCTTTGTGTTGTGTTGTTTTTTAATGTTTTATTTATATTATATTAACAACCAATATGTCTAAATCTGCGAGGTCTTATGAGGAGCTTAAAGTTCAATACGAAGATTCTAAGTTAAACACCGTCTCTCTTTAAGGGTGAAATATGAATTCCTTATAAACAGGGTTAGAGGACTGAAAGGAAATCCAAACAATATTGGAAATACTAACATATTTTTAAAAAGGTAGGCACAAATTTATCTGATTACCAAACCCTTCCTTCACCTCTGACAAGACATCTTGTGAATGTGGGGAATGCCGGGCCTCCACCGTGGTTCGGATTCCACGTTAAACTGTAGGTCCTTCATTTCATCTCACAATCACCCTACCATTACACATTAGCGTAAGTGCGTATAACCCGAACGGGTAGTAAGACGCGGTGATAATAATAATAATTTAAAAAGGTATGACGTCATACAAGTAAATGTAATTACAAAAATAATATCTCCAGTCACTGAAAAATATATTATTATGTATTCTATCTATGACGAAGATCTGTTTGAAGTTTTAAATTGCTCTCATATTACTACCGGCCATGGAGGGAGAGATCGTATGGTTAAACATTCGAAAACCAAATATCAAAATATCACTTATAAGGATATATTGTGAGACTTGCTTGCAGAATCAAAAGAGCCAGAAACTAGGATTTGTGGTAAACCCAATGCCTTTTTAAGATTAGAACTGTAGATTCCAAGTCAATCTAATCGATTTTCAATCACAACCAGATGGAGGCTACAAATTTGTGATGATATATCAGGGCCATCTGACGAAATTTATCGTAATTAGAGCACTCAAGTCAAAGACAGCTGAAGAGGTTTGTAATAACATTATAGAAATGTTCACCTTGTTATGGCCTTCTACATTATTTCAAGCTGATAATGGCCGTTAAATTGTGGGTAAAATTATGAACTATTTAACTAATCTGCGGCCTAATTTTAAAATTCTTCATAGCAAACCCAGACATAAAAAGAGAAAAGGGATCGTATAGCGGGCAAATCAAGACGTGGAAAATATGCTTATTACTTGGATGCAGGATCACAGAACTTCTGGTTGGAGATATGCTCTGAAATTCGTTCAATTAATGAAAAACGGTGCATTTCACAGTGGAATAAAAAGATCACCATGTGAAGCAGTGTTTGTTTGCCCACCAAAGCATGGCTTAGCTTCATCAAACATATCTACTTACTGATGCATTAACTTATGTGGAATATGAAGAAGATTTTGAAGCTGTAATTGGATAAATTAATGTTAGTACTGAATAAGAACTCATCAACTCATCAAGAATGTGATGAGAGTGCTAACAGAATGGAAAAAAGCGACATATAGCTATTTGAGGAGAACAATAAAGGGTATACATTAGATGATGGCGAATATAGTTTAACAAACATAGACCAATCAATATTGATAATAAAGAAGCATTCAACTGCTTAATAGATAAAGGATGAAACGTTTATCAGACGGGTTTTTGTAAAATTGTGGCAATTTTATAAAAATTGGATGCTTCTAGAAAATATTTTGAGTCTTATAAAATCGTAGCTTGAGTTAAGTGCACACAATCATTGAAATATATCTTACATTTGTGTGTGTGTTTGCCGCGGGTCGTACTGACTCCCAAGGCTATCCAACATTTATAATATATTAATAATACTTAAGTGGAGTTCGTAACACCATGGGAGTATAACTTTACATATTAAAATGTTTTCTTATAACATTTAATTGAGGAAAAACCTCTCAAACGCAGGTATAATATACGTTTGAAATTTTTAAGGAAAAACACACAATTCTTGATAGTAGGTATTGCAATTCATTTGTTATCAGTGGTACGCAAAGTAACCCATTACAACACATTGGTTGCTGTCACATTTTGGGTTTGTTCTGAGTCTCTCGACAAATTTTTGTCAAAATCAAGACAGTGGAAAATGGTCATATTATTTATCCACCCATACTTTTTATGGATTTGAAATAAAAAAGTTTTAAAAACTTTAAACAATGCCCCCAATATATTTTCTTTTCCTTCGCTCCTTTCCATGGTTCATCCACCACTCATACTATCTATAGAAAATCAGGTGATCACATGACTTCATGCATCGTTACATGAATGTGGGGTTGGGCCTAATACTCTAGATCTTGATCATTTTACCTTATCTTACCTCTGCTTTCCTGCCGTATGGAAGAGTTCATTTCTGAGGTTGAGACACCATTAAGGTGTATTCCACTATTCACCCTGGTCCAACCAGTGAGTGACTGGTAGGGGAGTATGAGTTAATTCTCGCCTCCACGAGTACACGGCCTGATCCAGCATCTCACCCTTATGGGTGGTGGGTTGGAGCTTTTTAAGTACCGACCTCGAAACTGCCTTGGGCCTTGATGTCCAGGGGTGCTTGGCCCCACTTCCGTGCCAAGACCATAGCACGTTAAACGATATCCCCAGATGATAGTATGATACGTGAGAATGATGATGGTGGAAAGCAGAGAGGACCTACAGTTTAACATGGGTTATGAACCACGGTAAGGACCTGGTGTTCCACATATTTACAAAACGTCAAAGCACACACTTTGCTAGACGTGAAAGAAGGGTTTGGTAATCAGATAAATTTGTGCTGGGACTGGGATTTGAACCCAACATCTTTAACACAGAGGTCTGACACATTAATCCTAAACTACGAGCTCCCCTGATTTTACGAATGTAGTTCTAGTAAATTTGCAACTATCATACACAAAGGTTGGTAATAATAACCTTACATACTTTAAATGTAACTTAAGCTTAATGATTAAACATTAATTTTAAATTCTCGTGTTCTTTCACTTAAAATATATTATCAAGAGTAACGGCGGATTCGAATTTTAAACCTAGCTGATTTTTGCTAATATAATTTATTTTTTACCCAAATTTAAACATTGGTGATAAGGCTTACACTTTAAAATAACTTTGGTTCCCCAAATTTCCATAAGAAAGAATATGTACTTTCCCAGTATTTTATAATAAAATCTATCTTAAGAAATCTCATAATTTTCATTGCCTTCTGTTAAATACTTGGCATAAAGATGATCTAGAAATCACATTAATTGGGGATAAAACTAACAGTGTACAAATGATAGTGCTTTCAAATTCGTATTTCGTTAACTATTTCAAGTGGTTTTGAAAATTTCAAAGATATTTTTGGATTTCTTTGATTTCTCATTGACTCTTCATGCCACACCTAATATCTTTACATTATCCAAAAGTTTTAATACATTATTTGTGGGAGTAGAAATGATACTTTTTATCCCCTCCAATATTTTGGTGGTTAAAACTTACTCCCATAACCCCCCACGTTCCTGCACTATTGGCTAATAATAATAATAATAATAATAATAATAATGATAATGATAATTATAATGATAATGATGATGATGATGATAATTTAAATATGTTAAATCACATTATAAAATTAATAGGGAATATCTTAATATTTTAAAAACGTGGATAATATAACTTATTTAAAATTATTTTTCTCACAACCGCTTATTACTACCCATTTGGGTTATACACTTAGTAATTTATTAAATAGAACTATTTTATGATGATGTGTCTAATCAATTTTATTTAAAAATTTATTTCAATTTATTTTCTAACTAAATTAAAGATGTGAATTACCAATCCGGTGAGCATGCGTGCTAAGAAATTAACCTCGTCTGGTTTCATTTCATAGTGACAAGGAGTTCAGGGTTCAAAAATCAGTCGTGTGTGTGTGTATATGGTATACTCATAAATTATTTCCCCCTCCCTTCATAAAAAATCAGGTATATTTTATATTTAGTAAATTACTCATTCCTACTCCATTTGTGTAAATCTAGAAATATTCTGGACGAGTAGTAAGACATGAAGCACTAAAAACAACTCATGAATAAAAATATACTTGTTTACTCTGGAAGACCTCATCAACCCTGACACCGGGAGAGTTCATTGTGTATTCAAAGAGTTCCTCTCGGGTAGTTCCTAATGCGCATGTTCGACTAACTTTATAATGCTGGTATGTACTCTCACAACATAAGTTAAGTTACAACTACACCGGCTGCCAGAATAGGATGTTGGCCCTTCATCTAAATAAATTGAATCTACACTAGGTGCTCTCTATTTGTCATATGTAATATAACGACGAAAATTTTCGACCTTTAAATCTATCTCTCCCACACGGGGAATGTAGTATAATAAATACATCCTTCCTTTACCCTGGGATTAACTTGCCTGTTTCCACTATGGTGCAATTAGTAATATGAGGCAATAGTGCAATTTGTCACGGTAGGACTGCTACCTCTAGGAGTAAATACAGTCTAGGTATAGGGTATCTACCTAATTTAACATTTAGAAGCCTATTATCCAGCACTATAAACCAAGCATTACGTTGGTATATACTGGTTTAAACTTGCATTAATGGGCATTTTAACTGAATGGTAAGTTGGTTTAGTCTGGTTTGCTGGAGACTCACAACTATCAGTTCGTTCTAATCTTCATTGTTAAGTCTTTTGTCTGAATGGTCTACCACCCTACCTACACATAAATGCATAGGCGCTTATTATAAAACAAAACCTTTCTCATCTTTGCCTTAATATTGTGAGTATGTTATTAGCTCTGGTGGTGGTAAAACGTAGAACACAAGGGCACATTCTTATCCTTGTTTTTAGAATAGAAGGTTTGGCCAAATGTGGCTAAAGGAGCGTGAAGAAAATATTTCCTCCATAACACATGAAGTTCCCTCATAGTCTGTCACAGAGTGTAGCCAAGGAAGAGAGAAGACAACATTTCCTCCATAATACCCGCAGATCCCTCAGAGATTGTCATTGAGTGTTGCTGAGGAAGAGAGAGGACCATTTTCGCTCCATAAAACCTGCAGTTCCCTCATAGGCTATCGCTGAGTGTAGCTGAAGACGAGAGAAGACAGTATGGAGACGCGGCAGTAGGCCAATTGACGGGTACTCGACAATATTCCCTCCATAAGACCTGCAGTTCCCTCAGAGACTGTCGCTGATAGTAACTGAAGACGAGAGAAGACAGTATGGAGACGCGGCAGTAGGCCAATTGACGGGTACTCGACAATATTCCCTCCATAAGACCTGC
>CABFOV010001420.1:103060-118651 GCA_902141375.1 Timema poppense
AGTTTTTGCCATACCGTCTGTATTTTGGGCTAGAGTCGAAACAATTTTACCAATTAGGCTAATCCTTGATATCTGAGCTTTTGTTCCCCCGAAGGGTTTTTGGAATTTGATATATAGCCCTAGTTTTAAGGGTGGTTTACTGAAGGGCAAAAACATAAAAACTCAATTTTCTTGAAACTCACTCTAACGATTTTGACTTAATTTATATCTAGACACGGTTTTTTATTATTATAAACAAGATGGTAGTTATCATTTTCACATGTAAATGACTTTTAGCGTACTTTATATGGGGGAAATTTTCTAATTTTCATCATTTCTTCGCAACTATTTGAGATACGAAATAACTCATCATTGTAAAGTTGTAGTACTAGTAAAGATTACAATCTTTCATATGAAATATATTTTTAAACCAATAATCTATGAATAATAACCATATATATATACACTTTTTAATCCTGGTCTTTGAAAATGAATTTGATCCTTTTGCTCTTTCGTGGAAAACGACATTTCCCTTTTCCCAATTTTTTTGTAACAGTGTTCCTTGTTCCTAATGCCATAGCGTAAGTAGGTAACATAGTATATTATTTTATTTATGATCTTTGGCTTTATCTTCCGACAATAATGTATATACCTAATATTTCACCACACAAATCTTACGAGTTTTTAATAAATGTATATTTTAAGATAAAAACGGTCTAAAGTCTGTATGACGCACCGTACTTTTTTTTCTGAATGGATTTACCAATCTTTCATCACGGACGCAATTTTGGAAACATACCCCTTTAAAATATACATTCCTCATCTCTACACAATTATCTTTAATATATGTATATTCCAGATGAGCTAAAAGACGCAACGCACTTAACGAACTTAAGAATAAAATTCATTTTCAAAGTACAGAATTAGAAAGTCTATATATATTTGCTTTTATCTCAGAAAAAACTTATAGTATTATAAAAACATAATTCAAAAATTTTTTTTTTATATTTAATAGTAATACAACTTTTCAATGATGAGCTATTTAATATATCAAATAGTTGCAGAGAAATGATGAAAATTGAAAAATGTACCTCACGTAAAAGTATCCTCAAAGCCATTTCCATGATAACACGTGAGTTGCCATCCTGTTAATTGTGATAAACAAAATCCAGATAAAAAATTTAATTAAAATCGTTAGAGAGGGTTAGATATCTCATTCCAAAATACCCTCGGGGCAACTCTATGAAAACCCTACATACCTAGTTTTAGCCCAATAGGTAAGATAGTTTAGGCTCTAGCCAGGGATACATACTGACAGACAGAAAAACTGCATTGCGAAAACAACCTTTTCATCAACATTCATCAAAATCTCGTGTTCAATTTTTTTGACCATCACAATACTTTCTCTACCTGTAAGATAGTGACAAAGTAAAAGTCAGTAAAACAACCTTTGATTTTATTTTCAGTGTGTTAGGAGTGCTGTCTAATTTCTATCCTTTAAAGTGTTTACATTTATTGACGCAAACTTTTGTTTGTCCACACTTGCAAGTTCTAGAATTTAGTTATGAAACTTCTTAGTGCTGGAAACGTCTATCTGAGTTTAAAAATGGTAATTTCACAATTTTTCTAACTGTTGTTTTATAATTATTATTATTATATAGAGAATAAAATTCGTGTTCAGACAGAAATAATTAATTAAAAAATAAAGATATAACTAAACAAATTAAAACGCATATTTGAATATAAAACATAAACAAAGAAAAGAGTGTTGGACAAATTTTATGAATAGTATTTTAATTAGTCTTTTATATTCAAAAGTTTGGTGAACATAAGATTCTCTGTTAAAGCCTCATGATATCAAGAAATATAATTGCTGCGGACCCAAACTTCTCTATTTTGTAAAAGCATTCAGAAGATCCCTCGAATCTACTTTTATTTAGGCCATGACATTGAACAAATAATAATAATAATAATAATTTCTATTCAATTTCAATTTACTTTATTATATGGCTAGCCAACAGTCGTAAGACCTCTAACAGGCCAGCATTGAAAAGTACACAATTACCTTACAAATATATATATTTACACGAGAAAATAAGATAAGCAATAATAGCTAAATAATTTTATATATTGTTGAATAGAGGAAGCGTATAACCCGAACGGGTAGTAAGACGCGGTGCTAAATATTATTATTATTATTATTATTATTGTTGAATAGTTCTGAAAAAAAATAGTAACTAATAATGAAAAGAATAAAAAATAACGATAATAACAAATGACTAAAGAATGGTTACAAGCAGTAAAAAAATGCAAAAAATAAATCAGAATATTGTAAATTTAAACGTGATAGGCAGAACCTCACATGAAAAATTATTGATACAGGATTTCCTTAAATAACTCTCTAAGTTTAGCTTTCCTTTTATAATAAAAGTCGAATTCGACAAATCTATAATTGGCACTAAGGATACAATGACCTGTAGGGCTCACCTCATAAGAGCTATTGAGAAAAAATAACTTCGGATTACAAGACGACCGAGACGGGATGTGAACGTCCACATGATCAAGGGTAAATTTGCAATAAATTTTGCTTTTTAAAAACAAAAAAATAATAACAATAAAATCAACGCGAGAAGAGAGTTTGGAGACCTAAGAGGTTTCGAATTGTTATATTCATAATAAATCCGGTTAATATAGAATTTACCATAATACGCAGTTACAAGTTTCCTTTGAACGTTTTCCAATCTAAGAGAATCAGTTAAGGTAGTGGAATTCCAAGCAACAGTAGCATATTCTAGTTTAGATCTAACCAGGGCGTAGTACAGACATAAAAAAACGTAAACTTTCTTAAGTGATGAAGTAATAAATGTAATAAGTCCAAGTAATTTCGATGAATGGGAAATTACATGGTCAACAAGATAGTAGAAATAAAGTTTCTTATCCAGGAGAACACCAAGATCGTTAATATAAAGTGTGTGAACTATGTTTTCATTGCCCAATTTGTAAGTAAAAAAGAAAGGTTCAGTTTTCCTAGTAAATTTTTCAGACTATTGTAGAATATAATTTATATAATTTTGTAAACCTGTACAATCTTCGATTGATTTGATAATTTCCAATATTTTTACATCATCAGCCAAGAGTAAATAACTAGATGAGTTCAAATATTTATCAATGTCATCAATAAACATATTAAAGAGAAGAGGACCCAAATTAGAACCCTGTGGTTTGCCACAGGGGGCTAAAATTGTATTTGAGGTGTATGACTCAATTTTAATAGTGAATGATCTTTAATGCAAATAACTCTTGAACCTATTTACATATGAGTGAGAAAGTTCAAAATTACCAAGTTTAGAGAGAATAATACTATGCTGACATAAGTCAAATGCCCTACTTTGGTCAAAATAAATGGCACCAACCTGACTTTGGGCAGAGACTTGAGGGGCGACATTCCCAAGAAATTCTACTAGATTAGTGACAGTAGAGTTATTTTTTATAAAACCATGTTGATTATCTGAAAGCTTGTTTTTAAGGTGGTGTAAAGTATGCTCATGTATGATTTTCTCAAATACTTTGGAGAAAGTGTTTAAGAGAGAAATTGGTATATAATTTTAAACATTTGATTTTACCCTTTTTTTATAACGGATTGTTTCCATGTAAGAGGAAAAGTTTCATTTGACATACTAATGTTAAGAATATAGGCTAACAAAGGGATGAAAATACTGGCACAGCCTTTAACAATAAAACCTGGAATTCTATCTGTCCCGGCACATCTAGAAGAACTCAATTTTTTTATAACATTAGCAACATCCAAAGGTGTAATGTGGCTTGGATACAAGGGCGCGCCACTTTCAATAACGGGGCAGGGTAAGACAGGAAAGGCTGAATTATAAACGAAATGAAGGTAGGTCCTAAACTCATTACCAATAAATAAAGTATCCGCTATAATATTTCCATTAATATCTAGGTTGGACGAGGAAACCATATTCACACGATTATTTTTAACAAATTTCCAAAATTCTTTGGGTTTACATTTAATACCATTTTCTATTGAGTTCATCCAATTGGCTCTGTCTATAATCAAAGTAGTTTTATCTAATTTACTAAAGTGAGAAAAATGTGAATAGAATACACTGTTATTTGTTAGTTCAAACTTTTTGAAAAATTTGTCTTTTTCCTAATATAGTATTTAAGTGTAGAAGAAAACCAATTCGGATATTTGGATGAATTAAGAGTAGTAATTTGAGTAATATACGATTTGAATTATTTATTTTTTACTTTTAAATGGGTAAAATCATCTACAGCCAAATTAACATCCGTAGTAGAATAAACACAAGACCACTCAGCAGTGGCCAGGTCATTGTAAAGATTAATATAATTACCTCGTGCATAGTAAATATATGTATTAGGGGTGTTATTAATTTTAGTAGCAATAGGTACATGAAGTGAAATCAATAAGGGCCGACGAGCTAAATATAAATATTCACTAGTGATTGAGAGCTTTGAGTTAAAAAGGGGTGGTGAAAATGATCAAAAACAAGGTCAAGTAGGTTAGTGTCATTAACAGCTCCATTATGTTGTTCTAATCTTAATATGTTAGTCGAAGCAAGAAGTTGAGTAGCTTTTAATTTAATGTAGAAATGCGAAAATCTCTGAGCATGATGATATTTCCAATAAATTTTGGGGCAGTTAAAATCACCTAGTAGTATTATTCGAGAGGGGTATTAGCCAAAGCACCCTCAAGAAATGTAAAGTAATTGTTAAATATTTTGATTGCTATTTGGGGAGCAAGATATATGTTCCTAATTAACATTTTTTGGCGATTAGGTGTTGGGATCTTAATCCAGACACATTCCATATTATTCTCTATGTCAGTTCCCCTGGCCACACCAGAAATAGAATCAATGACATAAATGAGAACACCACCATCACTTGAGACACTAGCTTCATCATATAGCATATCGGCTCTATAAATATTATAGTTAAGGGGAAAGTAATTTTCATTAACAAACTCACTAGAGCCAAGTCTTAACCAAACAAATCATAAATAATTAATTCAAACATTTGTATATAATTTCCTTGATTTGGTCCGTAGACCATGAACATTTTGATAATATAATATAATATCACTATTATTCACTGGCAGCTGGGTTGGGAGGTATACTATATACCCCCACCGATGGTCACGAGTGGGTTTCGAATTGAGAGTCAAGGTCAGATGCAACAGCAGCTTTTACAGGGGCAGACACACAGGGAGACTCCCCACAGATTATCTGCTTTGGCAGCAACTTCACATAGTAAGGTGCAATGAGACAGCCAGAGGGCCAAATATCACCAATGTTTATCATGGGAAAATCATTTTCTTTGCCAGAAATATGGAAGGAGGAATATAGGTTAAAATGTATTTTTCAATTTTAAACAGACAAGGTAATCAAGATTGACTTCTTTAGTCAAATAAGATTGAATGGCCAAGGAAGATATTTCATGAGAAAAACTAGTAACTAATAGAGTTGTTTTTTGAAAACTTTGTTGACTGTTTGTAGGTCGGTGGCTGTGTTATTACCAGTCAGAAACTTTCTGGCGCGCGAGCGCTGAACCGGTGGATCCTCGCGAACGTTGGAATTCGCTGAATTGTGTTTACAACGCGACACCACCGTAAAACCGACATCAGCACTTGCTAACGCAGACTATGACCCAGCTGGTACAGACTCAGAGACGACAACATAACTTTTTTACTAGAATTTAAATCTTGGATAGATTTTAATTTGGGTGAATTCAATGAATTATTTAGGTGAGATGTATATGAGGCAGATTCGATTGTAATAGAAGATTGTAAAGATAAGGAGCATTGCGTACCGACTGAAACCAAGCAAACCGGGGTCTTGAAAGCAAAAAGCTCCGCAATTTGGGACTTAAGCACAGCGTTATTGTTGCTAAGATCTTTTATCTTAGTAGACTGATCGTAAACCATGCTAATCAGGGAATATAACAGCTGTATATTAACTGCTCCCCAATCAGCTGATGAAGCTTTGAGTAACTCCTCAAAAGACTTCTTTACCTAAGACGGCTTTTGCGGCTACTCTGGAAGAACGAGAGCATTAATAGATTGTATAAGGGTGTCGTCCCCAAATGAAGCTGTAGTCTTTTTAGTACATGGGTCACACTTGGAAGATGATACCCCACTTTTCATTTTTTTTTTAAATCATATTCTCCCTCATTAATTTTGAGGCAGTCAAGATGAAACCTTGCTTTGCAAGGGCCGGAACACAAAATGAATCTTTGTCAGCCAAATAATGCACGGGAACATTTAACACAATTGTTCTCACTGGCCGGCATATTGAATAAATCAACTTACCAGGCCTAAGGAAAGCCAGGCTCACTCCGAACACAATACTCAGCACACGGAATGAGGTCACTTGCAGAGCTCCGTAAAAACACGTCCACTCATGGCAAGCGCCAACTGAAGAATATAATAATAATAATAATAATAATATCATATTTTATTATGTAATATTAATTTAGCTATTATTTTTGTTAAATGTTTGTAAAATTCTAATGTAATAAGCTTGTGCAACATTTTAATTTTTTTATTTTAAATAAAAATGTTGCACAAGCTTATTACATTAGAATTTTGCTCGACCCTATAATGAACCTCTGTATTAATATGATTACTATAGTTATTTGATTTCTTTCTTACGATAGGTTCATTCCTTTCAACAGTGAACTTAGACCGCCGATGCACCCTGTCCTCTGCCTACTTCTTCATCTCTCATCTCTCATTTCTCAAGGGGCTTTCCTTAGATGCATCTAACAACCCGTCCGGGATATACAAAATAGTTTTCTCTAATGGTATAAAGATAGTACGAATTTAATCTCGAGAAAATATTTTCACATCTTCGTGGAAGGAGAGTACGAAGCCATTTAGAATAACCCGCGCACAGTTAACTCGGCCGAGGTTCAGACCACAAATTTGTTATCATTCGTGAACAAAATAAGACGACACTGAGTTTAAGTTCACGTTACCACTGATAATGGCCTCTAAAGTATTAATCCTATTGAATAAAAATTAAATACATGTATACAAAATTGTACATACACTTGTATACAACCTTTCTTCAAGACAAATATAGGATCCAAGCAAATCAAAATATATTTATCCACGCAGAGTAAAGTTACTTAAAATGGTTGCTAGTTAAAAATATTGACCTTATTCATGGTTTTTAGAAGTTTGCATTTGCGTTTGCATTTATTTATTTAAATAATACTTAAGGATCCTTCCTACTGAATATCTGAGACACGTTGTAGACACCCAGAAATACCATGTTAGGAGTTAGAGTTGGAAATGATTTATTTTTTAAAACATGTCTCTTGCCATCGCGAGGATGAAACGTGCTAATATGTTTATATTGGACTTAGCGCCACACTTTTAGAGCTTTATAGCTAAACAAATTAAATAAAAGTCTAAATTATCTTATTTACAACATCATTTCACCCGATACATATCTCTGTTCTGAGATAAAAACTAATCATCCAATATTTAAATCCTGCTTTCCTAAAAAAATAGATAATATTTAATAAATCCACATTCTCATAACTGAAGTTTTTAAGATAATTAAGGATAGTTTTATAATTGTGAGGCTTCTTACCTACCATTCCAATCTGCATTAGGAAGATAATTTCCTTCAGGTAGCCTCCAACCTGAACCAGAATAGGCTTTCATTAACGCCTAGCTACCTTTAATATTTTATTTTCAGAATGCCAAATGTTAATTTAAAAAAATGTATACTTACATATAAGCGTAATATCTTACCTTTGTTAAGTTTATTTATTTCTGAGTATCTAAACAAATTTCGAAATCAAATCTAGGAATAATGTTGATCATCGACATCAGTGGGCCGATACATTAAACAATTATTTCTTTAATCTTTTCCCACTCATTCTTCACAAAAATGAGGATATACTTCCCATAAATTATATATTCCTCAACCCCTCTCTACTGCTGTGGGTGGAAAAGACATGAAAGAAAGTAAAATTCGTTCTACTAACAAATTTATTAGTTAAATTATGACCCACCTCAGGGGTCAAATGGTATAAGGCGTCACTATCATGTTAGACTAGCCAGCTGGTTTCCCAATCTCATTCCACGCAAATACGTGTAGACTAACTTTAAAATGCTTCCTTCTTCATCCCTACCACATTAGAATATTTATCATATATGCCTACATCCTGAACAGATAGTAAGACGTGGTGATATAGAAAAAAAAATATTATAAGACATGAATACACTTTTGCCGTATTATTTGAAGGGTCCGTTTAAGCTGTCCATAGAATAAAAAGAAGATAAACATGAAAACAAAATATAAAGTAAAATTAAATTAAAAGTTTGGTGGATTGTATAATAAAATGGAGAGAGAAGTTTCAAAGTTTAAAAACAAAGGAAATTCCTCCTTACTGGTAAAGAGGAAACTAACACGGGTGCATGGGAATAGCATAAATACACACGTAAAGTCGACGAGATAGACGACACACAAAAAAACGCCTTATACGTATAGTATGTCACCAAAGTGATACTGCTAAGCATGTATCTCGTATCTATATAGTTACAGGAAAAAAACATAAGTTTTTCTTCTGCACATAGGTACTATCTTTGATATAAAAGTATTTTCATGACGTCCACGGTAAAAAAGAGTTTCACAAACGTATCTTACATATTGAAGATTTATTTCAACAAGGAAACATGTCCATTTATCCGTTCATAGTCTGGTCAAAGAGATAGTGTCCATTCACCGGTACAGGTGTGCATGTTGTCAAACTGTCAAGCTCATTTAGTGTGGCTTGACGGTGACGGAGAGGCTGGAGTACAAATTTAGGCTTGGCGTACTGAGAGGGATTTTGCCTAAAGGGCCTACCACTCCCGATAACCACAAATATTGGAACCGTTACTCTAATCTACACCTTGCTCTTCCTTACCCCATTAGATTAATTAATATATATCACCTGCTTTAGTGGCCGAATGGCCTAAGGCATCACTCTTGTGTTAGTCTAAGCTTCAAATTACCGGGAGATCGGAGATCGAATCTCGATCGGGTGTACTGAGGGTGGCTTTTCCTAAATGTCTTTACATTATGACTCCACGCAAACCTAGGCACACTTCCTCTGAATTCAGCCTTCCTCATCCCTAACACACTAGCTTCATTTTATGAGTGTATAGTACGAACTGGTATAGTAATACATGGTGATAATATATATATATATCCAGCACCTTAGCTCAGTCGATATCATGACTGTCTTTTGAGCTAAGCGTCCCGGTTTTGATTCCCAGGATGGCTGAAAACTTTATATTGGTGAAATATGGGTTTATCCTTTCACAGTGATAAATTAACTGCTCAGGACTGGCAGTTGTGCCTTTCTTAGTATTAAGTTATATTATAGGGGATATGAGGCTACTACAGGCCAAGCGAGCCACTAGGGGAAGAATATAATACTTGAATAAAACAATGACACAGGCCACAGGCTGGAAACAGTAATGGATGTATACTTTTTTATATGTGTTAATAGTGCCCCAACGGTTATTAAGATACGAGGGAGTAAATATATTGTCAATTCACGGAAATTTTGGCTTATTATGACAGCTATAAATATACTACAATTATTTCTATAGATTTATCTCTTTTGCTGGCTTTGACAAATGACGTAGATTGACCTTGGAGGTGTGTAATAAACTATATTTGCAACAATTTTTTGTAATTTTTTAAAGTCAGAAAAATCTAAATTTATCATAAACCATATACACACTAGGGTTAATAGACTAATTGAAAGGTGTGTGTATATATTTATTGATTAATTTGATAACTTGTATTGTTTAGTACTTAGACACACGCAACCGGTATTTAAGATACAATCTAAGAATTAAATCGCAATTGAAACATATTTTAATCAGTTCCCTTTCTTGAGTAACCGCAATTTTCCTCACAAAATATATTAAATTTAACCATATAGCAGGTCATTAGGGGCCACAAAGGCCAGGCCCCACCAACATTTTTCCAACAGTTTTTTTAACATAAAAAATATTTGTTCTTTCTTTTATTATATAAATAATTGTGGGGAAAATTATGAGTGAAAGGTGGAGCAACATTCTCTACACGCAGTGATATTGGATGCATTATATAGTATTCAAATAAGACTATTCATTCCTCGCTCTACCCGCCTCAGTTGCGTAGTTGGCTAACGCGCTAGTCGTGTTGAGCTCGACTGCTGAGGACGGTGAGATCGAGGTTCGAATCTCGGTCGGGTGAAACTGAGGGTGGTTTTTTCCTAAATGGTTTTCCACTCTCCCTCCAAGCAAATGCGGGTTCACTTCTTCTAATTCAACCTTACAAATTCCTAATTCATTAGAGTAATTAGTACTTAAAGCGTATAACCCGAACGGGTAGTAAGACGCTGTGCTAAATATTATTATTATTATTATTACTATTCCTCGCTCTAAACGTCACGCGAGGACTGTATAAGAGCTTGAGTGACCGAATATAGAAGCTGTGTAGGACCATCTGCGAAGTACACTCAGAGATGCCACACTTAGTGGGAGATGTCTCTCAAGGTCAATCCCCCTACAATTCCAGCGCTAGCTCTACACTAGTAAATTGGGCCAACCTGAGCTGGCCCGATATAAGATAAATATGGTCTATAATTCTTTTTTTTCGTATATGTGTCTGTTTTTAAAGATGGGATAAGACACAAGAACTAAGATGACGCGTGAAAATGATTAATTAAAGTTAATAGAGTAAATGCCTTTTTAAAAACTCAATTTTATTAATTAAATCTGCAAGAAAACCTAGAAATTAACGGTTAGGAGAACATCAGCCTGATGATTTTACATGTATGCAAGTGGATGGCAACCAAAATAACTTTTTCCAATGCATGGTTTGGTAAACAATTTTGGTTACCTGTGAGTGAAGAAAACTTAGCCTATTTTGTTTTTATTGTTTATAATTTGGTGGTGAGGTGTTGTGGACAACGATAAGCTTAAGGACCTTAAGCATTTGAGTAAAAGAATCGAAAAACAAGAGGAATGTGCAATTCATCCGGAAAATGCACTTAAGTTTAAAACGTTTCAAACAATAAATATTGCATCACAGATAGAACCCGTGGTCAAAATTTCGGTCAAACATAACAATGAACATGTGTCAAAAATAGGAAGATATCAAGCAGACTTATAGAATGCTTAAAATATTGTGGTACTAATGAATTGGGATTTAGAGACAGACGCACCCAGCTTTCGTATAAGTAGTGTCATCACTCGGTAAGTTTAATTCAAAACCTGTATTATTTTATTCTTTCGTTCAAAGATTTGTTTAGTGATTTTGTAATACCAGTGATTTTTAAAATTCAGGAAAACTTACATTGATTTAATATAATATGTTAACAAGTGATGAGAAAAAATCTGGCCCGTCACTACATACAGCCAACACCTTATATTTGCTCATATGGCCAACCATGCAAACACCCTGGTTGCCCTTATGGCTAATTATGTAAACACACTATTTTCCCGCATTGCCAAACACTTAAACCTTATAATTTGTCTCAAGTTTAACAAAGTTTATCTTATTTTTACACATTCACCCAACTTAATAAACCTTTTCTATTTCCCACATGACCAGCTATGTTGACCCTCTAATAATTGATGTCCAGGCCAAATGTGTTGATTCTATTGTTACCTATCTTTCAAACTTTATAAACCCTTTTCATTTTCCCACATGACCAACTATGCAAGCCCACTAACTGATTCTTTTTTTTTGTCTTATCACTACTTAATACCCGTTAATCGATCCTGAGACCAACTGTATTGGCTCTCTATTGGCCCTTAAGGCCATCTATATACACGCATAAGTGTCATGAAGAAATGAGAAAAATACAGCTATAAACACAATAACAAATAGTTCTGCCTGGATTCAAACTCCAACATCCCTGCCAAGAGTGACCAATTACAATATATGTCCAATGCTTTAGACCACTTATCCATAGGAGAGAAACAACACTTTTGTGATTTAAATACTATTTTTTTTCCGGTTGTAGTAATAATCGTATCTTATTATAATTCGACTAGCCCGTTTCTGGTAATATAAATTAATAGTTTCCGACGCAAATCTTATTTTCCCAGAGAATTTTCTGCTTTCATTCTTTGTGTACATCACCAATAAAAGCCTGATTTGTGCATGGGCTTACACCTGTAAATAAAATAGTTCTTCTTAGTTAAAAATAATAACTCATCCTCTAAATAAAAATTTTCTTTTTGGTTAAAAATAATAACTGAGCCCTTACTTAAGTTGTACGTTGCAACAAATATAAAATTTATGGCCAAATAAAATACACTAAACAAACCACTGATGATTGTAGGTTATAAATATATCATTTTGTTTGCATTGACACTTTATTTTAATATTTACCTCTGATCACAAAATTACTTTTTTAATAGCTGGTACTATATTATATTTTACCTACATTATTTGATCAAAGAATTAATTTCCTAAACTGGGGTAGTAATTATTGTTATTTGAATTTTGTTATCGTTAATTCGCATTTAAATCAACAATAATGCCTATAACCCACAACTTGAAAGGGATTCGATTCTCTGTTGGGTATACTGAGGCTGGTTTTCACAAAATGGTTCTCCACGCTGCCTCCACGTAAATGTGGGTACACTTCTGATAAATTGAACCTTCCTCGTCCTTAAAATCATCAGCACAATTAATACGTAAAGGTAAAGTCCGAACGGGGAGTAAGACGTGATGTTAGTAAATAATATGTTATGTACTCCATCCATCTTCTCATATACACACTCTCTCTCCAACGCAGCTACTTTCTTACACAAAATAATTAATCTCGTTCATAAACTCTCTTTCGCATATAATCTCCCTCTCACAAAATATTTCTATCACACTCTCCCTCACACACACAATCTCTCTCTTTCTCACAATTTCTATCTCACTAAATCTAAATCTATGACACAATTTTCTCACACACGCTCTTTCTCAGACACACATTCACACAAACTTTTCATACACACATTCTCACAAACACTCTCTATCATATACTTTCTTTCTTAGAAAATATCTTTATCACAAACTTTCCTTCTCTCAAATTATCTTTCTCACACTCTCACAAAAACTTTCTCTCACACAAACAATCTTTTTACACACCCTCTTACAAACTTTCTCTATCACATACAAGGATACTATTTCACACTCATTCTCTTTCACATTCAGTCTATCTCACACACCCCACCCTCACACACTTTGTCACTCTCACAAACTTTCTATTTCTCACAAATTATCTCTCTCACACACTCTATCACAAACCCTCTTTCACACACAATCTCTTTCTCAAGAAATCTATTTTTCACACGCTATCTTTCACATACTCTCCTTCTCCCATACTATCTTTCTTTCTCACATACTCTTTTTCACACACTTTCAATCACATACACACACTATTTCACGTGCAAATTATTTCACACACACGCTCTTTCACACAAACTTTGTTTCTACACAATCATTTTCAAACAAACTATATTTCTTTCTAACACACTATATTTCTCACACGATCTCTCTAACATACTCTAGCTCTCACGCCCGTACACACACACTCTTTCTCACCAACTATCTCTCACAATCCCTTTCTCACAATCTTTTCAGACTCTTTTCCACACAAACTATCTTTCACACGCTCTTTCTCACAAAACCTAATACTCTCAGAATCTTTTCTAAGCTTTCTCTCACACTCTATCACTCTCAAATCTCTCTATTTCTAAAATTCTCACACATACATTATATTTCTCTCACATACTCCTCTATCATACAATGACTTTCTCACACACTCTTTCTCTGACACACAATCTATCACTTTCTCTCTCATACATTCTCTATCTCACACTTTCATTCCCACACACACTCTTTATTTCCAACTACATTACTTACAACACACTCTCACTATCACTTTCCCACTCTCAATCAATCTCACTCAATCACTCAGTTTCAATCTTTAACACTCATTCTTTCACACGTACTTTCTAAAACTAACAATATAAATTTCACTGACACGCACATTCACACACTCATACACTCATTCTCACTAATTTCTAGCTCTCTTTATCTCTAAATATATAATATATAATTACGGTAGTAAACTGCGAGACTCAGGCTTCATCTATTTTGACAAACTAACACTTATTTTAAAGTTTAGGGGTCAAGGATGCCTGCAAAATATAGCCTAAAACTAAAACCCATTTTTCCCTGTGAATTTTTCATATTTTTCTTCTGTGTGGGCTCTTATGTACAATCATTCATTGTTTAGAACACCATTGAGACATTCATTTATGTATATATTCCATTCACGATAGGAATTGACTTCTGAAGGGCCTTTTTCCCTACCATAAATCTATTATATAGTAGGATAGTGGTAGGAAAAAAGACCTTTCAGAGAGTAATTCCTACCGTGAATGGAGTATAGCTGTATATCAGCAAATAAAATATGTCTCTTTGTTTAAAAATAGTGACAGCCTAAGTATTATTTGAGTGGTTTGGTGCAACAAATAGATAAAGATCTGGGAGAGTGGTCGTTTTAAAGTTTTCATCGTGGCGTAAAGGGGAGAAAATTACATTATGACTCAAATCAATCACCGAAAGCTAAAATTATACGTAAAGTTGATAACCTTTGACGAGTAAATTTTAAATTATTAATTTTAGTGAGGACTTATTGTATATATATTTTACCAATAAAAAGCTTAGAATACATTTTAGTGCAACGATCTGCCACCATCACTGCTTTATCCAATAGTCTTTAATACAAACTTAATATAATGCAAGAAAAGCTTAATACAAACATAATGTAGCACAGACTTGACTTAATACAATCATGACCTAATTAATACAAACTTAGCTTAGCAATAATATAGTTGAACGTAAATACAGCTTAACACTAACATGATTTAATATACTAATACTTAACACAAACACTATTGTAGTATGAAAACAAGCATTCATTTATCTACATAATATTTTTCATTAAAATATTTGTAATATAAGACAAATAAAAGTAAAAATTTGTAGACTTTATTTAACTACCATATGGTAAGATTTTGAGTATATTTTTTCTGTTAAACATATAGCCTGGTGAAATTGAGTTGATGCGCTAAAATAATGACTGTACCTCCTTTAATTTCGAAGGAAAATAAAAAAAGTGCATCCATCAATTTATTTTTTTATTTTTGCCCTCATTCCAAGCAAGTTTTGTGAACTTTATCTCGTCCTGGAAATTCGACACTTCACTTCAATTTCTTCCTACGCCTAGCTATGTTCCAAGAATAAAAATAGCAAGAAAAGTTGCTCAACTTCAGGCGGAAGTTATCTCGCAGTCTCTCGCGTTTTAATGCTCTCGGGTACTTCCGGTTTTCCGCTTGCAGTCGCACAACCTCCAACCTATTTTCCTCTTCTCACTCACTCCAATCCTCTGTAAGAGACAAGGTTGGATGAACTAGGTGCAAATGAAGGGGAATAATTCAAGTTAATGGACCAATGAAGTGACAGTACTCATTTAAGCCCGTGCAAAGGCTGGGTTGGGGTT